>JAEIFT010000401.1:0-243736 GCA_018904225.1 Lordiphosa mommai | reverse complement strand
ATATATATATATATGAATTATAGATGACATCTAGGGGCCGCTGACTAGCCTAGCACCTGGCTTAATTTGAAGAAGCAGCATCAATAAGCATACCGGTTCTCATGAAGTCGAAAAGCCCAAAAGAAATGAAGAAAATTTTGAGCTGCTGCTGATCCTCTCTCTCTCACTGTTTTGCTATAAAAGTAGTGCCTGCCCGGATACCTCAGGGGATGTGTGTGTCTTGCACTTCTCTCTCCTGCTCTCATCTTGGGTCTTATACAAAAATTTTACATGTCATTTATAAAAAATTTGCTTAACATCTAGGCCATCCATCTAGGTGGGAGGCGTGGGGGGAAAGTACAATATTTTTTGTTTTGATTTCTGGAAGGGATCACAACTCAATTTTTGGAAATTCTGACTGCCCTAAATTATGGAGATGAAAAAACTAAGGAAAATATTGGAAACGTAAAATGCGGGGGTATGGAATGATCAGTCGCGGGCGCGTGTCTCTTGGATTCCCTTGGAGACCACAACGTGACGCGGCCGGGCCCGGCAGTACATACACCAACAACAAGAGTAGGAGGACTTGCTCTGCTGTACATCGTATTGGATTCCCATTTACGATTCGCTGTCTGTGTGTAGTAGTAGTAGGTCGGGAACTTTTGGATTGTGGAAGAACCAAGAGGGCTCAAACGAGGAGCTCTGCACTCTGCTGTACCACTCACAATTGATTCCTATTGCGGTATGTTGAACGTTGGGCCAGGAGACTAGGGCTCTCAACTGGCCGGAGCTTAGACTAAGCTAAGGCTCGGTCTTCGTACCTAATCACATTTGTTTCCCTTTGCGATGGGGGGGTGAGCTTCTGCTGCTGATTCTTGATCTGCACTACCTACGGGGAAAAAGTGGAGAGGGCCAAAAGGTAACAAACAACGCTGAAAATGTGGCAAGCGACGAGCGACGACGACGCGTACGCTGCAGACACGCAACTGCCCGTTAACAACGACGACACATCAGCTCGCTTCTTCAGCGATTACTGGTGATGGTGTGGGTGTGGCGGGTCTCGGTCAAACATTTGTTTCCCTTTGGCGTGGACCGAGCGCACATTCTGTGCGGTGCAGAGGTCAGTAACAGGATACGCAGCTCGCTCTCTCTTTTTCGACTGTAATATTTTTATGGTGGTTGTAGTAGATAAAAACGTTTATGCTTACGGCGACATTTTTTTGTTGTGATGGACTTGATGTATCGTTTTCGGATTCCCTTTAACGATTTGTCGTTCTTTTTGGACACAGTTAAACCTAAGCTCCACACACAATACACAGGCACATTCAACTGTGGTTTCAAATTGGCTGATGCAAAAAGATGGGGTAAGCCATACAAGCGTTAGGT
Organism: Lordiphosa mommai; assembly: GCA_018904225.1. Lineage (NCBI taxonomy): Eukaryota > Metazoa > Arthropoda > Insecta > Diptera > Drosophilidae > Lordiphosa > Lordiphosa mommai. The sequence continues at coordinate 242,371 of JAEIFT010000401.1, read as the reverse complement.
CTCACTCTGTGTTGAATGGAAATCCTAGTTGACCGGGGGCGGGCATCAAGCTTTCAGAAAGTTTCAACAACGTGTTGTATATATATACTTATAGTGTTTGGTGTTATTGCTTTTCAAGTTGGCATTTGATTCCTCATTGCCTCAATAAAATTTTGCTATATGTTTTTTTTGAAGAGTAAGGGCTTGAGCTTGTTCCTGTTTCTGGGGGTTGAAGAAAAAGCCTGATGTTTTCTTGCTGATGCTGAGACACATTCAACTGCTTACATATCGCTACAAAGCAGACGAAAAAAAAAACTTTTTTGTTCGACAAATTTTAAATGATTTACATGTGACATTTGAGAGAGCAGTAGTTCGTGTTCCAGTCCACCATCAAATACATTTTATATGCAGCATATTTTCTATAAAAATACGAAAGAAAAGGGTTTTCGGTTTTGCAAAAGGTCACAAGTCTTAGCTTTTTTATCCACGAGTATATTCTAGGGCAGAAGTGTAGCTCTTGGTATTATCCTGTGACTAAAGAGAACAAAGAACACACACAACAGTTTTGTTCGTGGGGATTTGTATCAACAAACGAGTTTACGCATTTGAAATTGATCATCTCCCTCTCTGTTGGAATGGAATGGAAAGGGAGCACCGCATCAGGATTATTTCTCTCTCTCTCTCCCAGACTTGCAGTTTGCCGATTGGACACATTTACCGCTCAACTGCGTCGCATCTTCTAAAAAATATAAACGGAGAAAAATTGTGCTTTGTCCTAGTTACAAATAGGTTTAGTTAAGGTGGTGACATATCGAAGGGAAAGCACTCACAGGCACTGTTCAACTGTGATCAATGTCGCTATAAAGAAGCTAAAAAGCATAACAAAATAAACTTGCATACTCTGGCTCTGTGTTCACTCTCTCTGTGGGTTGATTCTCTCTCTCTGATTTTGGTAACGGGGCACGACGAAGAAGTTAAACAAAACGTCGACGTAGTGAAGAAAAAAGATCCTTGATTTCCTGTAAATCCTGTTTAAAAAAGCAATATTTTTTGTCGTTCGCAACTATATACCAAAATACCGTTATGTCTTTGTGTTGGATAGGTGGAATTGATTGATTGGTTGGTTGGTTGGTGTTCAGCAACTGCGAAGCTTTCAGTGGTAGTAGTAGTAGTAGGAGGTTGTGGTGGTCGAGGCTGGAGCTGCTGGGCTGCTGCGCGCAATTCCGCCTACGTCCCCGTGTGTGTGTGTGACATTGCAAAGCAAATAAATAAAACAAAAATAGGAGACTCAGTGGTGGTTTTGCTGCTGCTGTTCGCTGCTCCGTAATCAGGCTGACTAGCGTTGGTTGATTGGACGGACAGACGTAGACTCCTCAGTTAACTCTCTTTCTCTCTCTCTCTCTTTCACTCTATTAAGAGCTTGTGGTTAAGGGCTTGTTTCAAAAGTATTTCCATTCCTCCTCCCGAATAAACGTTTTGCGAGGAGCAGGAAACTGCAAAAACAAAATCAATTATAGACAATGCGTAGGTAGAAGTTGGATGGGTGAGATAAATAAATAAAGGCGCAAACTGTTTGATTTTCAAAATTTTGTACAATTATTTTTTATTTTTGAAGTTTCAAATATTATCAGTTCTTTGTTAACATAAACTACCAGCTAATTAAAGTTTTTTTTTTTTACGTTAAACGATTCAATGTGAATCAACAATTAAAATTTTTTTCATTTCCGAAAAAACTACCTAGACAAAGGCAAATAACTCAAGGTCTGAATCATGCACACGAAAATAAAGCATGCATGCGCATACAAGTACTACATTTGTGTGTGTGTGTGTATACGTGAGATCTGGGTATGCGCGTGCTTGATTTTGGTATGACGACAGCAAAATGGCGTCGCTTCAGTTACTTGCCCTATAATATATTCTATTTTCTGAGACATTTCTTAATAAATAATAGTATTACAGAAGATTTACAACCGAGTGTATGAATTCCGTGGAACCAAAAGTCGATTTTCTGGTGACTCGTCACCGCAGCACCCATACGTCATATCATCTTCACCTCATTATTTGCTTCCATCTTCATATTTTCATTACATTCTTAAGTTTGCGACTGCAAAATGAGAAATTTGGGCATTTCGTAATAAAACTAATTTAACAAAAAATGTACAAGAGGGGAAATAAAGAAAAAAATGTTTCTAGAATATCAAGTTACACACATACACACACACAATGCGCTTTGTGTGTGTATCCTTGTATGCATATATATAGCCGTCTCTTTCTTAACTGCGTATTTATAACGGCTGGGCACTGATGATTATTGTTGTTGTTGTTGTGCCCATTGCTCTGCTCTGCTCCCGTCAAACTGCGCATAAAATTATCAAGCCCACTTAGCTCGCTTCTCCGAATCACTTTCAATTTCTCGTCTTTCCGCTGCAGCTTCCTCCTGCTCCATTTCCATTTTGGCTGTAGTTGCCTCATCCACAAATGCGTTTTGCCTGGTGGCACAAATTTGTTGCATTTCCAACAACGACTGAAACAACTCTTGCTGCTTTCTGCGCAGTTCGAGCTCTGCCTGTAACAAGGCCGTGGATAAAATGGCGTGCCGGAGGGTCACTGCCAGCGCCTCTTAATTTGCGACGCATTTGTATAGCAACCTTTTTAGGGTTTTGGGATTTAAGGCAGCATCACATTCATCGTAATAGGCAACCATTTTGTTTTTTTAGAAAAAATTTTCACACACACACTATCAAACACACCTTGGCTGCTTTCTCCTTGTGCTGCTGCTGCTGCTGCTGCTGCTTTAGAACTTTTACTTTGACTTTACTCGTACGACGATCACCAAACGACTGTGTGACGAGCGCTGCATTGCTGGCTTTATATGGACAGCACCGCAGCTGCGGCACGTATTGCTACGCAGCGTGGCGGTAGGTAGTACACTCTTATAACATTTTAGCCAGCTGTCAGGGTCAAAGGCAACCATTAACTCGATTTCTTGAAGTATTGGTTCCAAGTTTTGTTAAGGGATTTTCTTGCATTTTCTTACCTGAAGGGTCATAATAAGTAATTATAATTTGCACCCTGCATTTGCTTGCAACAGGGCAGCCATTTTTAACATCTGCTAGCACATGTACTAAAAATGCCAGCCAAAAGATACCAGAAAAATGCGTTGGCGCTGTAGAGTTGCCACCAGGTTGATAATTGTTAAGCGCGCGGACAACTAAGCGGAATTTAAACATTAAAAAAAACAATTTTTACCGTAAAATGAAGATACGTTCACTCACACTCTTTGGGCTTAGACGAGATATTTAAATTTAGTAAAATATGTAAAGTTACTCAATTTTACAAGCAACTATGCACATATTACTATTTCTAGATTTAAAAAATATGTATATAAGCAAATTTCGTATGAAGAGAGGGTCCGTAACTGTTTTAACTTTTGCATAAAATTTTAAAATAAGAAGTATTTTCTAATTACACTAGTTTACAATACACAAAAAATCAAATACCCATAGAGCTGTTATTTTTTTCTAATGTACTTTGGAGATGCTCAACTCATAAATGAAATTCAAAATTTTTGTATGGATACGTTTTGAGTTAGAATTTTTAGTTTTTCGGTGGTACTTATTTACGACATATCTCGAGACGACTTTAGATGTCGTCAAGCATGAGTATATAAACTAAAAGGTATTTAATTTCTAATAATCTAGTTGAAGATCATTTTCAATCGGTTTAGTGGTTTGACAACATATGGCAAAAATATTTCGAAAAATCGATTTTTTTCTCCAAAAACGATGCAAAATTTGTTTTCTAAAATCTTAGTAAAGTTGAAACTGATAAAAATAAATTGTTTTTTTCTTTGTTCTTATAAATAGCACTTTTACGAAGATAATAGGTGTTGATAAAGAAAATCTATGGATAAATAAAGGAGTTGTGAGCAATTAATTACAAATATAACAGTCAAATTTCAGTGTTTTTATGTATTTATTAGAAAAATATTTATATTTCTCATTCGTTTTTCGACCTTGCTTTGTTTTCTGCGATTTGGTTTCTATTGAATTTCATACATTGAGCAAAAAGCGAAGTAAAAAAATTTTTTTAATCATGTAAAATAGTAAAATTTGACTCTTAGTATTTTCACAAAATTGCTCCCTACGCTTCGCTATTTTTCGTACATCAATACCTTATTTTCTTCATAAAGAAAGTACAAATCATGAGTGTAAAAGAAAAAATATTTTTTTGATTTTAATTTTCAAGCACTTACAGATTTTAAGAAATCCTTATTTTTCACGTTTTTAGAAAAAAATCATTCTTTTTCGAAATATTTTTGTAAATTACAAACTAAAGCCGATTCAAAAATTTCTTCGACAGATTATTATGAACTGTAAACGCTTTTATTTAATCCCTTGGTGACTCCATTTAAAGTTTGTAACCAGATATGGCTTAAAGGTGTAGGTATCTGCCGTAAAAAAACTTAAAATAAAATAAATTTAGCTTTATTTTGAGTTCAGCATTCAAAATACATCATTAAAAAATAATGGCTTCAATGGGTCTTTTCGCTACTGTAAACTGGTGTTGATATAAATAAGAGGAAGGCAAAGCTAACTTCATTGAATGCCGAAGTTTTAATAAAAAACTTTACTCCATGATGTAAAAATATATGATATTGAAAGATATTACAAAATTTTAAATCATTGATAATAAATATTTGATACCAAAAAAAACTTTTCTTATTAAAACACCCGTCCGATCGGTCCTATGGCAGCTATATGCTATAGTCATCCGATTTTGATAGATTCTTTCAAAATTATGTGAAAACATATAAAACTAGTATATACCAAGATTGGGGACACTACGATAGAAAACAAAAAAGTTTTTCTCACTTGAACTAGTTTTTGGACCGATCGTTCCTATGGCAGCTATATGATATAGTCATCCGATCCGACCGGTTCCGACATATTAGTTGCGTGCAGTAAAAAGAAGACTCTGTGCAAAATTTCAGCTCGATAGCTTTAAAACTGAGGGACTAGTTCAGTGTGAAACAGACAACAGACGGACGGACGGACAGACGGAAATGAACTCAGCTCGTCGTCCTGATCAAGAATATATGGTTAGTTGATGGGTCAAATTAATATTTCTATGCGTTACAAACTTCTGGGCAAAATTAATATACACTTTTCAAGTGTATAAAAATTAAAAAATAATCGTTATTCTATGATTTTTAAATAAAAAATTAGATTTGTAATTTTTATAATAAACATTTTCATAACAATTAAAAATTAATTTTATTATAAAAATTTTAAGTAATTTATATTTTTGTCATTTTTTAACTGTTATTCAAGAATTTTGTATCCCTTTTAGGACTCTTCATTGAAAGGCATAAAGATTGATGTACTCCATTTCATTAGGGGAACCATTTTTCAAAGTAATTTTTATCACTTCTATAACTGTTATTTTCGGTCCCTGGTATGACATCCTTAGTAACTAATCACGTTGTTTTCCTCAACTTTTTCTCGTCCTTTTAAGATTATATTGCATTCTTTTTAAAAATTGTTAAAAATATAACCCACGAATGACACTATTTTTAATATATTTTGAAACGCTGACCACGAAAACTAAATGGATAGATTTTCAAAATATGCAGTTTGAAACTTTTTCAGAAGGAATACCTACATTTTAAGTCATATCTCGAGTTAGAAACGGTAAAAGGAGTCAATCAAGGCAATAATTTGAGGGGGTCTTCTACCTTAGAAAATAATTTTTTCCGATTTTTTTGTTAAGCATTAACATTTTAGCTTGGACATTCCTCTTTCATCCTTCAAACCATTTTACAAAATTCGAAATAGTTTAGTAGATATAGCCTTTTTAGTGGAGCAATGTTTTTGGTAAGGTGGTATATTTTAACTTGCTCTTACCAAGATAATCAAGACTGCGAATTCAAATTGTTTTTGCATTTTTCAGGAATTACAAATGTCTGAAAATTTCAAATGAGTCAGTAAATATTTTCGAAGATATACCTTTATTTGTAAGAACGCTTTAGCGCTACAGATAAATAATCTTCTTTTACACATGACTATCTGACTTTACCAACTGATGTTTCTAAAGCCATATTCCACATTTATAAAGATCTTATCAAGAAAAATTATTGGAACGTTGATGTGTGGTGGTTTTAGACAACAATTTTCGAAGTTTTAATCAGTTAATATGGAAAATAACTTCAAAAATAATTCCGCGAAAGAATCGATCGATCCAAATTTTCACTTTCACTGGGATTGATCGAAGTATTAGGTATCCTATTATTATTTTTATTTTTTAAACCATTTTTCTAGAAAATTTTGGTTTATAAATTATTATACCCTTGCAGAGGTATATTAAATTTTCGATGTATGTAACGCATAGAAGGAAGCATCTCCGACCCCATAAACTATATATATTCTTGATCAGCATGTCGAGCTGAGTCTATATAGCCATGTCCGTCTGTTTCTTTTTATCTCCTCCCTCAGTTTTAAAGCTATCTTGACCAAACTTTGCAAAGTCCTTAAATACACATAGGCTGCACATTTGTCGGAATCGGCCGGATCGGATGACTATATCATATAGCTGCCATAGGAACGGTCGGTCCATAAACTAGTTCTAGTGAGAAAAACTTTTTGTTTTCTATTGAATCGTCACCAAACTTGGTATATATTAGTTTATACCCTTCCACAATTCTGGAAAAATTTATTAAAATCGGATGACTATAGCATATAGCTGCCATATAAACGGTCTGTCAAAAAACTAGTTCTAGTGAGAAAAACTTTTTGTGTTCTATTGAATCGTCACCAATCTTGGTATATATTAGTTTTATACCCCTTCACACAATTCTGGAAAAATTTATCAAAATCGGATGACTATAACATGTAGCTGCCATATGAACGGTCGGTCAAAAAAACTAGTTGTAGTGAGAAAAACTTTTTGTTATCAATGGTAGTGACTTTCAAAAACTGCCAAGGGTATTTAAAACATCGTAGCCGATATTTTGCCTCTCTATTTTTTTTTAAATTATCGCCATTTTATCAAACATTAAAATTTCGACTTGTCCTTAGATCGATCCCAGCATTCATCTATCCCCTTAAGGAATCTATCCGGTTTTTTAGGCAAAACCAGAGATGGAGCGTATTTAAAGCCTTCTATTTTTATTTCTTAAAATTTGTTTCACGACTATTTCAAATTCACCCAAAAATGATCAAAGAAATCGCTTTCCGAGATTTAAATTTGTGAAAATTAAAAAAAATTTTGATTTTATGAAAGTTGGGAACCTTTGAAATTTTCGAACTCAAAGAAATTTCGAAAATCGTACATCTTCTCCAGCACACAGCCTTATACTGTTATAAAATTGGTAACATTCAGGGTTCGAACTTATTATGGAGTTCATTAAACGCATAGAATCCATGGATTGATATATCCATGAAGTAAAAACGATCGTTGTACGAGATGCGAAACGACAAACTAGTTTTGCAGCCGAGTTGTTTCAATTTGAACTTTTTAAAGCTCTCCTCCGATTTTGAAAAACTGGGCATATATTTTTTTAAAATACGTCCTCGGAGCCCGGCCTGTTATTCCACTCAAAACGAAATAATATGCACCCTTCGGATAGAATTTGGTGCACTCCGCTGACTTAAATCAATTTTGTAACCGATCGATATGCCAGCTATATTCTATAGTCAATCTTTACTTCATAGTTTGTAGGTAATTCGTACGATTCCGAATATGTATCTACATACAATGTACGCACAATGTACATATCGTACATTTGTTTGTACATTCATTGGAGGCGGACACTTACGGGTGTTCGTCCGTGCATTTTGGAGCCCGAAAATCAAGAGTGCGGGCGATCAGTACACTTTAGCACCTCGTTGGGTTGGCATCGGACACGGAAAACGAAAAACTGGCCCAAAAAAAGAGGAGAAAATCGCAAATGGTTGTTGAAAAGGGGGAACGGAACGCAAAGTGAGAAATTAGCACAAAGTTGCCAGCCTCTGTGTGTGTGTGTGTGTGTGTGGGGGTGTGGAAAACCAATTGAAATATTTTCTGGAGATTTTCAAATAAACATAAAAACACAACGAGATTCGGGGGAGGATATTACAACTGATGTGGCCAACACATGTCAATTGATACCGATTTTCCACTTCTGTATAAGACCAAATGGTCGACAGCTGGAGCTGGAGCCAATCACAATTGAAAATTTATTATTTTAATAGGCCAACAGACTATAAACAAAACAACATAAGAAGCAACAACAACATTATCACGCAGAATGGAGAACGTGCGCTTCTCGATCATCGTAAGTGCCGCCCCTCTTCCGATGTGCTCCAGCGGTTGCGTTAATTTGGCATTTATTTGTTTTGGCAGGAGAACGATCTCAAGTGGAATTCGGAGAGTGAGCGTGAGGAAGCCGATGTGGATTTACTCTATGAGAAGCGCAGCATTTCGAGTGAGGTAAACAGCGATGCGGTGTTTAGTAATGAGGCGCATGAGATATTTTGCACGACAACAACAGAATCAGGTCCTGTGAAGCCGGAGGAAATTGAGGGAAACTCTGTGTGCCATACCGAATGCCAAGCATGTATTCGAAATGGTCAAAACTGGGTGTTTTCTGGGTGAGTTGGAGATACAAAAAACCAAGAAACAAGATACAAAAGAATTCAAGGAAAATCGAAAATCGTAGAATATCGTTATTTTCTAAGCAGAGAGTTCCTTTTATACGCCGAAAAGTGTATATTAATTTTAAGTTTGTAACGCATAGAAATATTCATTTTCCGACCACATAAACTATATATTCTTGATCAGGACGACGAGCTGAGTTCAATTCCGTCTGTCCGTCCGTCCGTCTGTCCGTCTGTCTGTTTCTACGCGAATAGTCTCTCAGTTTTAAAGCTATCGGGCTGAAATTTTGCGGAAGTCTTCTTTTTTTTTTTACTGCATAACTAATATGTCGGAACCGGCCAGATCGGATGACTATATCATATAGCTGCCATAGGAACGATCGGTCTAAGAACTAGTTCTAGTTAGAAAAACTTTTGTTGTTTTCCATCGTAGCGGCACAAATCTTGGTGTATGTTGGTTTTATATGCTTCCACATAATTGTGAAAAAAATTTATCAAAATCGGATGACTATATCATATAGCTGCCATATAAAGGGTCGGTCAAAACTAGTTCTAGTGGGAAATACTTTTTTGTTTTTCATCGTAGCGTCACCAATCGTAGTATATATTAGTTTTTATGTGCTTCCACACAATTTCGAAAAGAATTTATCAAATCGGATGACTATATCATATAGCTGCCATAGGAACGATCGGTCGGAAAATAAGTTTTAGTGAGAAAAACTTTTTTGGTTTCCATATTAGCGTCACTAATCTTGGTATATGATAGTTTTATATGATTTCACATAATTCTGGAAAAATGTATCAAAATCGGATCACTATAGCATATAGCTGCCATAAAAACGGTCGGTCAAAAAACAAGTTCTAGTGAGAAAAACTTTTTGTTTTCCATCGTATCGTCACCAATCTTGGTAGATATTAGTTTTATGTGCTTTTACAAATTTTTTAAAAATTTATAAAAATCGGATGACTATAGCATATGCCATAGGACCGATCGGTCGGAAAATGTGTTTTACTAAGAAAAGTTTTTTATGGTATCCTATTTTTTATTATCAATGATTTAAAATTTTTAATATCTGATATCTATATCCTCTATATATATTTTACTGGTTAAATCAGTTGGATTTTTTCAAGTGTATTAAAACTTCGGCACAGTCGAAGTTAGCTTTACCTTCTCGTTTAACGATTTTTTGGAATTTCCCAGTGCTCTTTTAATTCCTTAATTAATTTGATTACTTCCCCATTTGCCCCACAGAACTCTTGGCTGATTCCAGCGATAGCAATCTGGCGATGATTTGCTGCTCTATATATGGAAGCGTGGATAATATCATTCAATTGCTGAATCACTACAATGCCGATCCAAATACCAGTGATAGCCGTGGTCGCACCCCTCTACACTTTGCTTGCCTACGAGCTAATGCGCCCATAGCCAAAGTATTGCTCGATAGGGGATCAGATCCTAATCGCTGGGATGGCAGAAAGGAAGTGACACCGTTACACTGTGCCGCCAGGTAAGTAAATAGGGAATATTCTAGCAAATTACTACTTATTCCTAGCACAACCGATAGCCCTACGAATTTATTACTACCTCAGAAAAAACCGAGACTTTTGTACTTAAATAAAGTACAAACTGTGTCAATAGAACGCCAAGTACGAAAACACTTGATACAAGTACAAAATACCTGGTTCAAGTACGATTTTTTCAATCCTGAAATACTTGATTTAAGACCGTTTCGGGATACATTAAGTACATTTTGACTGTTCCAATCCCAATTGGTTCAAAAAAAAAAACTAACTCAACACCTCAACATAATGGGTTAGGTTAATTCTCTGGAATGGCTCAACCCTGTGTACCCCACCCGACTGTTTTTATATTTTCGAGAAACTACTTTCCTAATGTGTGATGTGGGGGGGGGGTGACTGAGTCTTCTTTTCTCTGAAACATAATAATTTATAAATTAATAATAGCTTACTTTACCTTTCTTGTCTGGGAATCGAACTCGGGACTTCGGGACTGAAGCACAAGAACGGCTGCGTCTTAGCGCACTCGACCACGTCGCGTACTTGCGAGACTAGGCGCCAAATTACATACAAGTACGTTTGCTCCAGACGGCAAACGAAACTCAAAGAGAGAAAGCCAAGAGAGCCAATTTGCTTTTGCTCTCGGCAAGCGCGCTCTCACTCGTCACCTATGAACGAATCATACTTATTTTAAGTACAAATTGGTATTCATTATATCCCGTTCCCGTTTGAGTACAAAAAATTCTTGATTTAAGTATTTCGTACGTGATTTAAGATTTTGTTCTCATTTAGGAACTTTTTGGGTAAATTTTAAACTTAATACTGATTCATTACTTGGTTTACTTTAAATATAATCAAGTACGAATTATCCTGAGTTAAGTACGAAACGGTATAAATTCAATCCCGTTCGTTCTAGAACGCTGGCAGCCGTTTTTCTGGTGAGTGTAGACTTAAAATTTAGGAAAAACTTAGGAAACTGCACGAACCCTAGGTAATACACTGAAGTTTACTTAATAAAGCTCTCTTCGATATCTTTTTAAGGGAGGGGGTATTCTACCTTTGAAAATTTTTTTTTTTTATTTTTTTGTTTGGCATTATATATATAGCTTGGACATTCCCCTTTCATCCCCTTCAAACCATTTTTAAATATTCGCAATAGTTTAGCAGATATAACCATTTTAGTGGAGCAATGTTCTTGCTATAGTGAGTATATTTTACGTTGGTCAAAACTTTAAACCAGGGAATCAAACCGGATCGAATTTCGGTTCCGGTTCTGGTACGTACCAAAACTAATGTTTCGGTAAAAGGTTCTGTTTAGGTTCTAGTTTATTTCGGTATTCGGTTCCGTATCGGTACCTTGGTTTTTATTTCAGTACACCGGTATGTACCAGTATAATTTCAAAATCCTTTAAACCGAAGATATAATAGAACCCGTAGAAACCTACACAACAGAATGTAGTTATAAAGAAGGAAAATTAAACATAAAAAATATTACCCCAGAAAAGAAATATCCTAATAATACTTGTGCAACTGGAAGAGCAAGAAGATCTTTTGAAATCTGATGGAATGTTAAAAAAAACAGCTTTTAGATAACGTTACCGATCACAATTTAACCCTGCTGTTAGGTTAGGTCCATTTGGGCCAATTATTAATTCGTTTCCTTTGTAAATGCAAAAATAAAGGATTAATTAATAATATTTGGAAATTATTGAACCAAAATAGATGCAAAGAAATAAGATAAAATTTTAATTTTTATTGATAATTTCAGCATATACCAAATGATCCCTTAACCTAACGTTTACCCTGCGTTTTACCCTGAGAAAATCCCTGATTGAAGCAATTAAACTGAAACTCAGAACCGAAACTGTACCTGTACAATGTTTCGGTTCTTTTCGGTAATTTTCGGTTCCAAAAAATAAAGGTTCCGAAATACCGGTTTTCAAAAAAATTAATAATAACGTTTCTGCTTACGGTTCTGGTTCTGAGTTCCAATCGGTTCTTTTCGGTATACGGTTCCGGTTCGGGTTCAAAACCACGATTTTTGACCTGGTAGCCATGATTGCGCCAGTTCTACTTAACCGATTTTGATCAGCCATGTTGCAATCGACGCAGAATTGATATAATTCTGGCCCGTACCTAAATCAAGAGGAATAACATTTTTTTACTATTTCTTTTACAATAAACTACAAAAAAAACTTGAAAAATCGAATTTGTTTTTTAAATTGCTGCCAATTTTTCAAAAAAATTTTTAAAATTATCATTGAGGTACGGGCCAGAATTACATCAATTCTGATCATAACCTCATTTATCGTTTTCATTTCCGATAACCTGAAACCCCGGAATCATGGCCCCCACCTCTACAACTTTTTTGTGACCTTAATTGGCAGGCCGATAACTTTTTGAACAGCCCTCGAAATTCAAACATTTTTTTATATTTCATTATATAGTTAATTAATAACATAAATCGAAAAACCAACCGTGTTTATTTTGTAATCGTTTTAAGTCAAGGAAAATAATAAGAGAAATCAGAACCGAAACTGTACCGAAACGATGTTCTGATTCTTTTTGGTTCCAAAAATATCGGTTCAGGTGCCGGTTCTGGGTATGAGTTTTAATGGTATTTCGGTAAACTGTTCCGGTTCTGTGTTTAGTTTAATTAAGTTTACATATTTTTGTACTACTCGGAAGAGGTCTAAGATTATTAGTGCGAAATGTACTACATATTTATCCCGAAACGGTTTTAAATCAAATATTTTGGGGATTAAAAATATTGTACATGAAATTAGAATATTGTAGTTCGAATTCTTGATCAACGTTAAGAGCGTCGTTTGATCGCAACGATCTTTAAGAGTATAAGTCGGGATTTACACCATGATGCAAACTTCATGAAGTTTTCCGAAAGCTTCTTGAAAGAAAAAAAGAGGTAGAGGGGATACAGGGGGCAAGTTACACCATCATCAAGTAAATCCCGACAAAGAGGACTTCAAATGTTGAAATGGAGTTACGCAGATCAGGTTTCTTTTTAAATTCGCTAACTGCAGCGCTCTTAGTTTTTTAAAGGCGTCTTTGGTACATTTATAATAGGACCGATTCCAGTACGATCCTACAAAAGGTCAACTAAGGGCTTTAAGGCCCAAATTTTTTGTACACGGCATGATGTCTAAAAAAACTGCTGGAAAATTGCCTTGTAACCTTTCTTTATATGATCAGTGATCATAGTTATAGAATAAAGATATTTTTCAGTTTATATAACTTATTGAAGACTTTTTTGGAGGATCTAAATAAGTTAGAGTTAAATCACTTTCCTTTCTCTTTCCCAATTTCAGTTCCAAAAGCGTTGAATGCATTCTCCTATTACTGCGTCGTAAGGCCAATATCAATATTGGGATCGAAAAGCGATCGGCATTGCATTACGCCATCGATGTGAATGCCGAGGATTGTGTAGAAATCCTCTTGAAGTATGGAGCAGATGCGAATACTCCACAGGTTTATACCGAGACACCATTGCACACGGCCAGTGCGGCGGGCTTTACCAAGTGCGTCCAATTGCTGCTCAGTCATAATGCCGATGTACGTTCACAATTTGGCGAGGGCAAGGTGACGGCTCTTCATTTGGGTAAGCTAATGAGAGGTGGCAAGCGTATAGACACTTTTGACATAACTTTTGATGTTTTATTTAGCGGCTGAGAATGATTACGTGGAATGCGCGCGTCTATTGCTCGAGCATGGAGCTGATGTTAATTGTCTTAATGCAAGTCATCAGACGCCATTGCATTTGGCCTGTCTCTCACAATCGATATCTACGGTGGACTTACTTATTGCCTATGGGGCGGATGTGAATGCGACGTATCGTGACGGAAGAACAGCGTTACATGCGGCTATAGTGAAGCAATCCAGATGTTTAGACTGTTGCAATGCCCTGCTTAAGGCTGGAGCTGATGTCAATAAGGCCGACAATTATGGTTATACACCGCTACATATAGCGGCGCTCAATGAGTTCAGCAACTGTGTCTATACCTTTATAGGAAAGTACCAAGGGATTAACTTTCTGCATTTCTTACAAAAATTCTAAGTTCTAAAGAAGGTTCGGTCCAGGTATCTTCCACAATTTCGAAATTAGATTGTTCGGGCCTTCTAGACATATATTTAAAACATCATTCCTTATTGAACCCCCATACATTATTTCCCAATCAGATGGCCGATAGTAGAGTTGCCACCCCGGCAGTTTGAAAAAAACCGTATATCTCCCACAATTTTGAAGATAGATTGTATGAACCTTCTAGACTTATATTTTAATTATCATTATTTAACAAACCTCCATACAGTATTTCCCGATCAGATGAACGATAGTTAAGTTATTGCCCCCCAATTTAGAAACCTCATATCTTCCATAATTTTGGAGTTAGGTTGTTCGAACCTTCTAGACATATATTTTACTCATCATTACTTATCAATCCACCATACATCAATTTCCGATCAAATGAACGATAGTAGAGTTGCCACCCCGGCAGTTTGAAAAAAACCTTTAATCTCCCACAATTTTGTAGATATATTATTCGAACCTTCTAGACAGATATTTTAATCATCATTACTTAACGATCCACCATACACCATTTACCGATGAGATGAACGACAGTCGAGTTATAAGCCAAACAAATAATTACGCTGGGCAGCACTGGCCGCAATTGTGATGGGCAGCACTTACACAGTTTGTGTGAACCCACACTTAAAGTACAGAGTATGTTACAGTGGGGCTTGATCGACTTTCTTACTTGATATATTCAATTCCGTCCCGATCCCACAGTTTTATCCGGGACCCGCAGGTATTCCGACTTAGAAAATTTTTGATATTCTAAAAAGTTTTTTCATTGCTGTGCTTAAGCTTGCTCAGTCTATTAAGAACTAAATATAGACCCGAAAAATAACGGGTTAAAGAATAAATTCCATCCCGATTCCGACCTACGTCTCAAGTTCTAAGACAGAGTACGCCTCACAACTTAAAGTTTTGAGGTTTTCAATGGAAATATAAAAGATCCACGCAATTGCTTTCAATTTGTATTTACAATCACTTTTTTTTCCCTCTCCCCCTTAGAACACGGTGCTGATATTACAGCACGCACAGATGGTCATGTGTCGGCT
This sequence comes from Lordiphosa mommai, assembly GCA_018904225.1. Lineage (NCBI taxonomy): Eukaryota > Metazoa > Arthropoda > Insecta > Diptera > Drosophilidae > Lordiphosa > Lordiphosa mommai. The sequence continues at coordinate 227,099 of JAEIFT010000401.1, read as the reverse complement.
CTGTCTTTTATTGTAAGACGTACCCCAGAGATTATACCAAAGCTAATGCATAAGCTGGACTGCTCGATTAAGGCTAATGATCATGAGATTGGTGATGTCGATTGTCAAATTAAACTGGACTTTCGTCTCTTGGTGCCCAGTTCTTCAATGGAACGTGGCGAAACGGAACTTCTATTGGCATTAATTGAAGTGGGACAGAAACGTATACTTATGCATCCGCTGTGTGAGACTTTTTTGTTTCTGAAATGGCGTCGCATCCGAAAGTTCTTCATCATGAGTCTGACCTATCATACGATATTTGTATTGCTCTTCACTTTGTATGTAATTGGAGTATTTGTGCGTTGCTGCAAGGAAGGTGAAGTGTGCGTGGCATCGGGTTATGTCTCTACCATAGGTTACTTTGTCATTATATTAAATTTGATATTATTGGGTAAGGAGATCTTTCAAATGGCACACGGTTTACGTGGTTATGCCAAATATTGGGAGAATTGGCTGCAGTGGACCATAGTGTGTGGCGTCATTCTATGTGTGGTGGGTAGAAATTTTAGATGGAGTACGAGTATGTTTACAATCCAAATCTTTTCTTACAGACACCGGAGATTTTGCGTACGGGTGACTTGTTGGCTGTTCCCTTGTGGCAGCATCATGTGGCTGCGGTGGTTATTCTGCTGGTTTGGCTGGAGCTAATGATGTTGGTGGGTCGTTTTCCCATATTTGGAGTATATGTGCAAATGTTTACCAAGGGTAAGGTCTTTATTTTGGTTCCAGTACATTTCGAAATGAGAGCTGAGGTTAAAGGTTTATTTCGGTTGCGATGAATCTTCTAAATTTGAGGGAAAGATTTTCATTTATAAAAATTAAGGTCCAGTATCAGTATTGCCGTTTTGGTAAGGTTCCAATCAGTTTTTTCGGTTTTCCAATCAGCTTGCTAACCGGTTCTGCACCGATCCGTACCAAACCGTACCAAAGGCTGTTGAAAAATGGTAAACCGAACCGAAAACCGCAAAAGAAAATATATTAAATTAATAAATATATAACGTTCCAAATTCTTAACGCATTTTGGCAATGGGTATTTTGAAATGAAACCATGAAAAGCTTTCAAAGACTACAGTTAATACATATAACAGACAATTGTTGAATACACTGTTCAGACTGCGTAGAGACTACCACAAAGGCGACAGACTTAGATACTGTCGTCGAAGCTATTGTCAAAAGTAAAAACAACCTTCGAAACCACTGTCGAATCAAAAGACTTTCTGCGAATCTGCCGTCAGAAAAGGAGACTACTTCGAATCAACCTTCAAAACAAGAGACTTCCGTCGAATTTATAGTCGAATTCAGTCAAAACATTAAGCTACCTTGCAAACTACCGTCAAATCTTCTGTCGGAACGTGAAACTACTTTGCAAACTATTGTTGAGTCTTTAGTCAAAACACGAAGCTATCTCGCAAACTACCGTTAAAACTCTTGTCAAAACTATCATCAAATCTTCCGTCAAAACATGGAACTTCCTTGCATATTACCATCTTCCGTCAAATCATGAAACTACCTAGCAAACTTCCGTCAAATCTACCATTAATACAAGACTATCGACAAATATTTGATCAAAACATGAAACATCCGTGAAATCTTCACTTTAATCACGAAGCTATCCTGCAAACTACCGTCAAATGTTTCGTAGAAACATGAAACTACTATGCAAACTACCGTCAAATCTTCAATGAAAAAAACACCGTCAAATCTTCTGACAAAAAACTATTTGCAACACCGTCAAATCTTCAGTCAAAAAATATCTACCTTCCAAACAAAACCGTTAAATCTTTTGACAAAACATAGAACTTCCTTGCATACTACCGTCAAATCATTTGAAAATAAAAGAAGCTTCCTTACATACTACCGTCAAAATACGAAACTTCTTTGCAAACTACTGTCAAATCGACCGTTAATACAAAAGACTACCGTCAAATCTTCAGTCAAAACATAAAACTTCCTTGCAAACTACTGTCAAATCGACCGTTAATACAAAAATCTACCTTGCAAGTCTTCCGAACAAATCTTCAGTCAAACTACCTTGAAGACTACCTCAGTCAAATTTATAAAGGCCGTTTCTATTCGATATTTCCGATCAAATCGGATTTATCAAAATGTAACAACTTTCCAATAACCGATTTAGTTATTCGGCTTTTAGCCTCATATTTCTATTTATCTTCATCATTTGAATGTTTTATTGGCAAATCGTTTCCACCTAACTCTCTTGGATATCAAAACTTTAATCAATTCCGATCCAGAGGAATTTGGAAATGAGAACAGTCCTCTAATGAAAGTATTTGATAAATTTTGTTTTAAAGGAAGTAAATACGTACCTTAATCGAAGCATCAATTTCAGAAATTTCTTTAAATCATAAATATATTCAAATATTTTTATAAAATTTTTTATGAAAAAAATAATGTTGAAGACGGGTCGTGATCGGATCAAGAGTGAATTTGAAATTTTAAAGATTAGGGTCAGGATGGGACGATTAAGGAGTTGACAATTTGGGGATCGAGATTCAAATTGGAATTTGAAAGGTTAGAAACAAGAAAGGGGTAGATTCGGAACGCTATTGAATTATTTCAAAATCCAAAATTACAAAGAGAATTTCTTTAACTCCTCTCCTTCTTCAATTTTTTTAGTGGCTCTAAATTTTGGAAAATTTTTGATGGCCTACATTTGCCTACTGGTGGCCTTTGGACTAAGCTTTGCCGTGCTCTTCAATGACTATCCCGCCTTTGAGAATATCACCTGGTCCTTTCTGAAGTCCATTACCATGATGTCCGGTGAGCTGGAGTATGAGGATATTTTCTATGGCGATTATAAGGTAAAGTTTCCAGTCACAGCACACATTATTTTTCTATCCTTTGTGCTACTGGTTACGGTAATACTTACCAATTTAATGGTGGGTCTGGCCGTAAGCGATATACAAGGACTACAGGTATCGGCCACTTTGGATCGTTTGGTGCGACAAGCGGAGTTGGTATCACGCCTAGAGAGTCTCTTCTTTTCGCGTCTGCTGCGTAGTGCTCCCACCAAGCTGATGCAGTTGTGCAAGCGTAGCGCCCTCTTGCGCACCTCCCGGGATAAGTTGCAGTTCACCATACGACCCAATGATCCGCGCGACAATCAGTTGCCCGAGGATATCAAGGTTAATATTTACAAACTGGTGGCCGAGCGTAGGGATCGCAATCAGAGCATACGACGTCGTCAGTTCGAAAACAACTATAACATTTTTAGCCGTAGTTTGCAGCGACCTACCAAAAAGACGGAGTATCATCAACAGACACACTCGCAGCAACCGGAGGTGACTCAAGCAGCAGCAGCAGCAGCTACGGCAGCACCACAGCAAATCTTTCAAATGCACGAACTGTTGCGTCCACGTTCGGCCACCAATGTGCCTCAACAGCTGCGCCAGGAACAGGAGACAACGGTCAAGCTTAAGAATCAGACAAATCTTTTAAGCGATCTGCAGTTGGAACTGCAAATGGTCAAGTTACAGCTGGGTGAGCTAATCACCAAATTTGATAGATTCAGCGAGAATGCCACACGCAAGCTGAACTACAGTGCGGATGAGCTATGCCGGATGAGAAATCAAGCGACCAGCGGTGATACACAGCGACATACGCGACATCATCATCGTTGAACGTTTACTCAATTAAGTCATTTTGTATGAACAGTGAATGAATAAAGTATTGGCATAGCTGAAATTTTAAAGTTGAGTTTAAAATATTTGTTTTCCAACACTGTTTTCCAACACTGTTTTCTAACACTGTTTTCTAACACTGTTTTCTAACACTGTTTTCTAACACTGTTTTCTAACACTGTTTTCTAACACTGTTTTCTAACACTGTTTTCTAAACACTGTTTTCTAACACTGTTTTCTAACTTTAAAACTGTTTTCTAACACTGTTTTTAACACTGTTTTCAAACATTTTCAACACTATTTCCCATCAGGAATGCATAAAGATTGGCATAGCGAATTCAAATGTTTCGAAACTGTTTTCTAACACTGTTTTTAATGTTTTTCTAACACTGTTTTCAACATGTTTTTAAAACTGTTTTCTAACACTGTTTTCCAACACTTTTTACTTTAAAGTTATAATATAAAATATTTTTTCAAACTGTTCAAATGTTTAACTTTTTCTACACTGTTTTTAACACTGTTTTCTAACACTGTTTTCTAACACTGTTTTCCAACACTGTTTTCTAACACTGTTTTCTAACACTGTTTTCTAAAACTGTTTTCTAACACTGTTTTCTAAAACTGTTTTCCAAACACTATTTTCAGTACTATTTTTAACATTGCTTCCCTTCACTGTTTTCCAACATTGTGTCCCCACACTGATTTTAAACACAGTTTTTAACACTGTTTTCAAATATTGTTTTTCAACACTGTTTTCCAAAACTATTTTCCAATCAATCGTCTGGCTAACCGTGCCACTCAGCGATGTACGTATCAAATTTTAGTTATCATCGACCAATTGTCTCCTGCTTTAATGAAATACAAAATTAAAACATTTGGAATATTTGGTTTAAATCATTCTTAAATCACGATCTAAATTTTAAATTCACAATTGGACACGGTAGAAGGCGCTGCAATTGACTTAAAACTAGTTTCAAAGGGGCATATCTCTGAAATAAATTAAGCTTTTAACTTGAAATTTAATGTGGTTGATTGAAACCTTTCAATACCTATTTCGAAACAGTTTAAACATATCTCAGAAATACTTTGAGATGTGAACTTAAAATTAGATGTTTCGAGACCAAGATCAAGACCAATTCTGAAACAGTTTTACAAACTCAAACATAACGGTATTGAAAAATTTTAGAACCTCAGCTAGTTGAATATAAATTATCCCTTAGGTCGGATCTTGGACCTTTTAATATTACGTAAAGACTCCACTGCCCTTCATAACAGTTTCTACAGATGCTTTCTACTAAGTTGTCAGTCTCCTTGTACTTGAAGCTTGCCCAATCCGTGCTTGAAGCTTGCTTTAGAGAATCCTGTGATGTTTTAACAATTTTTTTTTTATATGAATATTACGCGATTCTATAATAATTTCCCCCCTGATTAACTCTAACCTTTACCTCTAAATTAGGTATTTATGTACTAATATTTCGTACACTTGTCCCTTTAAACAATAGTTCCAATTTGGCGTTTAAATTTAAAGCTGAATGAAGCAGATTAATGATTCATTTTTTTGACTTCTTGCGAATTTCTGTACCTCCGCCTTTTTTGCTCATTCGTCTACGAAATTGAGATTAATACTAACTGGTATTGCAGGCTTGGCTAATGATCAGTTTTACTAAATTTAAAGATTAGCGTTATGTTACCACAGTAGGAAATAACGTCACATTTTTTGTAAGCGTTGGATTCGACATAAACGGATTATACTAACTTCTTTCAAAATAGAGATTAAGAGTTACTTCAGCCAAAATTTCTTCAAAAATCTAGCCATTATACTTTATTGATTCACGATATATTTCGGTATACAAATAACAACCAATAGAAACGCTGCAAAAAGCTCACTTCGTCAGCCATTTATCGTTGCTTTGATTCCACAGCAATGTGCCCTCCTCTGGCTGAGGATCTCCCATTTCAATACGCGTCCAGGTTTGAGTTTTGGGATTATAGGCAAAATTCTTGGAATTTGCAGGCGGTGGTGGTGCCGTTTGACTTACAATCGGTGGACGAGTCATGGGCACTATAAGGGGTTTGCTTTCGCCAGCCACATTACTTATATACTCCACCTGTGACTTGGGATTGGAGTATTCCAAAGGTGCGGCTCTAACCAAAGCAATTAGACCCACGAGAACTGTTATTAGAGGGAGTAAAACAATGACTAGATCGATGGGAGAAAGAAAGTTTTCTTTAGACATACGGCAAATGTATAGCAGCCCGGACCTCGACATGGTTATTAGTATGTGTACCAATCAAACAAACGGCGCGATTGCGACTGGTTAGAGAACTCGGTCGGCCTTTCACACATGAGATAAGCCCGAGCTTGAGATTTTTTTTAATGTGTTTGTTTTCATTAAGATTTTGTTGAACTTGTCTCTCGGTTTAACGAGTGACGTCACCAATTACACTAGACAACAGTGAAAATTTACAAAGCCTGTAAATGATTTTATTTGATGCATTGGGAATGTTAAAGAGGCAAAAAAAAAAATTTACAAAATTCATTTTTTTTTTAAAAAAATGTGTATTTTCACTTTACTTACTTCTACACAAAACCCCGTCAAAATTATCTGTTAAACTCTAGCTTACAGAGATTAATCCCGAAACGAGTATCGGTTCCGGTACATACCGAAATAATAATTTCGGTTAAAGGTTCTAATTCGGTTTTCTGTTCCAATACGGTACCCAGATTTTTTTCGGTATACCGGTACAATTAATTTAAAAAATCAGTGGGGGTTTCTACACAATATCTCTATCAATGGCTATGAAAACAATTTTGAGAAGTCGATAAAAAGAACCAGGTCCCCTAGGGGCAAATGACTACCCAGATCTTCATAGAATGGTTTTAAAAGGTACTGGGCGCGATTTCTAAAAAAGCATAACAGTCGCATAGCAAGGGTTGGATGTAGAGGTCGCGCGTGAGCGTTTTCCTTCACGTAACGCACGATTCACGAAATAAAATATCTTGAAGCACGATTCACGCACGGAATTTTTAGCAATTCGCTTCACGCACGATTCACTCACGATTTACGAGACGTCACGAATGATCACGCACGATAAAAATGCTTCCCTATAAAAAATTTATGTAACGCAATTATGTATATCTTATCGATATCGATCTTGCAAGCAAGGGAGACCCTCATTCCATTGTGCGTTTCATCCCTGGGCCTCTGTATGTATCATCAAGCGAGCAGCGGATTCACAAAATCAAAGCAAATAAAAAACAAATTCGTGAATAATGCAAACTAATATTCACGAATAAAACTTAACACGCACGAATACCACGGATCACGGATCACACGCACGAAAGTCTGAGTTTACTCACGATCACGTCGTGACACTCGTGACCTCGCACCGTGACACGTTAAAATCACGTCACGCGCGCACCTCTAGTTGGATGCTTTCTATCTTTTTCTCATTCATAAAGCAACGACGGGCCTTTTAAGCACGATATGACTCCAATCGTAATTTAAACATATATTATTTATAAGACTACGCTCCAATATAGCCCATAAAATACTGGTAAAATACTCAAAAGGCTTTAAAAACACAGTCTAAAACAGTTGGAAACATGAAATCTGCCTTAACTTTCCCTTACATTACATTTTTCTAAATATTAAAACAAATTTTTTTTTAAATTGAAAATCATATTTGAAAATTTGATTAAAGTTAAGAAACTTCATTTGGAAAATTATAATAACATTTTTCTAACATTTCTATATTAAAGGGAGAATTTTTCTAAGACTTAGAAACAGGGATCGTATAAAATTATATTTTTTTATTTTTTAAATCAAAAAAATCATCCACTTAGAATCGTCGTAGAAGAATTCTAATTGTACCAAAATAATTCTTTTTCTTATTATGCCACCGCCAGATTTCAATTTTTATAAGTTTTAACTATATTCCTTAATGCTAATGATTATTTTTAATGTCATATTTTGAAACTTAGGAGATAATCATTATTTTTGAGCAAAATAAATAAAACTCAAAAATAATGATTATTTCGTGAGTTTTATTTTTTTGCTCAAAAAATAAAACTCAACAAGGAATTGTGACCTTATCATAAGGAACTTTGGCAAATTGATGCATATCCTTAATAAGTGAAGCAAGACGAATCTATAAAATCCAAAATTAGGGATAAAAATAATTTTCCAAAAAAATGTTTCCCTTGATAAGGTCACAATTCCTTGTTGAGAAAATAAAACTCATGGAATAATCATTATTTTTGAGTTTTATTTTTTGACTCAAAAAATAATGATTATCGCCTAAGTTTCAAAATATTGCTTAAAAATAATCATTATTGTGTGAGCAAATTAAAAACAAATAAAAAATAATCATTAAGTATTAAGTTTTATTTTATAACTTATAATGATTACGTTCCCTGCTTAGAAATCCTTTACATTTCATTAGAGGAAAGAAGAAAGTTTTTCCGCTCTAAGAAAATTTTTTTCTATATCTTAAAATAAAAGAGTTTGATTCTGGTTTTTCATTAAGGGCGAATTTCTATTAATGTATATTTTAAATTATCATAGATCAGTAAGATAAATACTAAGAAACCGTCACAGCAGCTGTTTTGGTATGGTTCCGGGTTTTTTCGGTTCCTATTATAATGGTTTTCAGTTCTCAAACAAATTTGAAAAAAACGGTTTCCGGTTCTGGTATTATTACCTGCTTATGATAGATATCTCAAGTCTAATTAAAGTCTTTTTAAGAGCATGACGATTAACTAATAAGTATAGCATGAAAAAAATAACAAATTAATTTAACTTTTTTTTAAATTACGTATTTCACCTACTAAACTTGTAGGTGATTTTCTGTTGATATTAATTACGAATCTAAGCTAGCTAGCCTCGATTCTCAGATATATGGAATTTAAGAAGCTCTATATATAAAAGAGTTTAACCTGTCTGACACGTAATCTTATTTTTTACAGTAGTTGTATCTCAAGCTGAATGTGAGTACCTTAGTTTTGGAAAATCCTGAGGGGAAGTTTGGAAAATTTATAGAAAACTTTTGCATAAAACCTTTTTGTTGATTTTCCCATCAGATTTAAACTAATTTTCAAAGATCTGTATTAAAATTCATCTCCCCAAAATCGGAAAAAAAATTTTAATTTCAAGAAATTATAGGATACACTCATTTTCGAATATGCTTTTCATAAGAAATCCAGGCTTTACTACATTTTTTTTTCGAGTTTTCGGGATTTTCTAACTAAATCAAAAAATTTTTTTATACACTTGAAAAGTGTATATTAATTTTGCCCAGAAGTTTGTAACGCATAGAAATATTCATTTCCGACCACATAAACTATATATATTCTTGATCAGGACGACGAGCTGAGTTCAATTCCGTCTGTCCGTACGTCCGTCTGTCTGTTTCTGCGCGAACTAGTCTATCAGTTTTAAAGCTATCGAGCTGAAATTTTGCACAGAGTCTTCTTGTTACTGCACGCAACTAATATGTCGGAACCGGCCGGATCGGATGACTATATCATATAGCTGCCATAGGAACGATCGGTCTAAGAACAAGTTCTAGTTAGAAAAACTTTGTTGTTTTCCATCGTAGCGGCACAAATCTTGGTGTATGTTAGTTTTATATGCTTCCACATAATTGTGAAAAAATTTATCAAAATCGGATGACTATATCATATAGCTGCCATATAAAAGGGTCAGTCAAAAAACTAGTTCTAGTGGGAAAAACTTTTTGTTTTTCATCGTAGCGTCACCAATCGTAGTATATATTAGTTTTATATGCTTCCACACAATTTCGAAAAAATTTATCAAAATCGGATGACTATATCATATAGCTGCCATAGGAACGATCGGTCGGAAAATAAGTTTTAGTGAGAAAAACTTTTTGTTTTTCCATCGTAGCGTCACTAATCTTGGTATATGATAGTTTTATATGATTTCACATATTTCTGGAAAAATGTATTAAAATCGGATCACTATAGCATATAGCTGCCATAGAAACGGTCGGTCAAAAAACAAGTTCTAGTGAGAAAAACTTTTTTGTTTTCCATCGTATCGTCACCAATCTTGGTAGATATTAGTTTTATATGCTTTTACAAATTTTTAAAAAAATTTATAAAAATCGGATGACTATAGCATACAGCTGCCATAGGACCGATCGGTCGGAAAATGTGTTTTACTAAGAAAAGTTTTTTTATGGTATCCTATTTTTATTATCAATGATTTAAAATTTTTTAATATCTGATATCTATATCATATATATATTTTACAGTTAAATCAGTTGGAGTAAAGTTTTTTCAAGTGTATTAAATCTTCGGCACAGTCGAAGTTAGCTTTAGCCTAGAAACAGGCTTTTATTTTTTTCGAGTTCTCGTTTTCTAACTAAATCAAATTTTTTCAAGACTGTCAAACTTTTCATTTTAAATAGAAAATGTTTAAAAATATTTTTAGGTGTATTTATTATCTTTCTTTCAATATATAGCTTTTTAAAATCGGTCAACCTAATCGCAAGAAATGGTAAAATATATAAGCTCAACTCTCGGAAAACTAAGAGAATATATTTCAAATTTTAAAAAAATTCGTAAAATAAACTTGTTCAAAGGTTTTTATTTTATATTGTTCGTCGCTTAAATCAGTTTAAGGCTTAGTACAAATAAAAAGTTGAATTTTGTCCGAGGGTGTTATTGCTTAGCGCGTTTATTTATGAGAAAAAAGAGAGAGAGAGAGAGCCAGGTCAATGCCAATTCTGACCTTGTATAAGGCCATTCCCTTTCTATGTGGTACTGCAAATTCCCAAATGTACACTTTGGACATCTGAAAAAAACAAAAACACAAAAGTGAGAATTATAGAACTACACTCCCTTTCGTCCTACTTACTGTTTCCACATCTCACTGCACATTCCAATTTTGCACTGTTAAAATAATTGACATTATCGCTACCACAAATTGGATTATACTGGCTGGTGGCTGGGCAAGATTGGAAGCAGGCAAAATAACGCGGAGATTGGGCCAAGGGTCGTGCAGTCGAGGTTGTTGTACTTCCAGTTTGCGGTGTCTGTCCCCAAATGCTTTGCAAATCTGATGCTTGATTCCAAGAGGGAAACTGGGGATAACCCTGGACCAAGCCGATCAACAGCAGAGCCAAAACTGTAATTAGAGTTGGGTGGAAATTAAAAAGGAGGTTCCTATACTTATATATAGTACTTAATAACCTACCCAAAGCGTAAAATGATTTCATTGTGTTGATTTGACAACTAAGAGACGTCTGATTTGACTTCAGCGATGTTGCTTGCTTTTATAAAGCAATTTTGGGTATTGATTGCTCCTACATATATGTACAATGTACATTCGTCTCTCTCGATCGATCTCTTATATTGAGAGCGGGGGAAATACCCTGATTCTGAGACCAGGAACTGCGTGAACTGTGTGGAAATTAAGTTTAGGCTGAAGACAGAATATCTTAAGCATAATTAAAGAGGATCAGTTAACAAAGAAGCAGACGGACTAGATTATATATAAGTTTATATGTTTGTATGTACTTCTTTACAATACCCTCATTCAGGTGCCATGTCGCACTTGCTAAGAGAATGACCATTAATTTGGATATTGAATATGGGAGTTGTGTTTCCTTTGACAGCTAAGATGGTCGTGAGTCATCTTCTTGGTCAGTTAGTATAATACAGTAGCGCTTAAGCTTTTGTTAACGATTTATTGTGGATTTATATGGTTAGAAATAAGAAAAGGGGAAAACGGATCACAGGAACTGAAACTAGAATCTCCAATCTGAACAAAGCTGAAATAGTAAAAGTTCAAATGCTTCTTTAAGACCGGATCCTGTATATAAGTCGGTAATTACACCAGACTTAAGCAATTGCGATTCCATTCATCTATGTAAAACTGGACGCAAAGTATGAAAAGATTCAAGGAAATTCAAAAAAAGAGAAAATACTTTAAATTTCCAATATAAATGAGCACGGTTGTAGTTTTAGATTTGTACTGAATAGCTCTGGCAAGCGATCTTCCTTTTTATTCATAATCTTCTTCATCCCTTAACTCTAACTTAGCTAACGCTGTGTGCATTGGTCTATTTGCAAGGGCACATAGATTGCCCACACAGATCATCTTAAGTGACTTTTCAAGTGTGGTGTCAAGTGCAACCTGATCCCTGTCCCTTACGCTATTTATTACACTAAACATGTTGCTCATAAACAATTAGAATGCGTACACTCAGAAAAAAATGGCGTTCTAAAAGGCAGCACAAATTTTTTACTTTTATACCCAATCCGTTCTTATTTTTCCCGTTCTTAAAATAAGCCCACGTTTCTAAAAGTATTCGTTTTTAACCGACGAACGAACTGAGAAAATTCGTTCTTAAAACGGTTCTTGAAAAATTACGGACTCTCTTTAACACTGAGCTTAGGCACAACATGTTAACTTACGACGGTGGTGGAACTGAAAGAGGGCCCAGGTTCGAATCCCACAAAAAAAAAAAAAACTTTCAGCATTAGAAAAATTGCTTACTGCGGCATTTTCCCTTTCAATTGATTTAGATAAGGGGGGAACCTGGAGGCTATACAATTTTTTCCGATCCAATAATAAGACCGGACCGGGTTCTTAAAAGCGGTACATCCGGTCTCAATAAAAGCGTTCTTACTTAAAGCCCGCCGTTCTCAGTAAAAAAACGTTCTAACCCTACTATTGAAAACGAAAAACATGGTTTTCGGTACATTTAAAACGGATTTTTTTTTAGTTTAACAAAATATACTGTAATATAAAAATACGAAAAAATACGAAAATACGACGAAATATTAAAAAATTTCCATGTAATTTACTACAGATAAAAATATCACTAGTTTACAGCGAAAAAGACCCATTGAAGCCATTATTTTTTAATGATGTATTTTGGAATGCTGAACTCAAAATGAATTTCAAAAAATTTTGTATGGATACGTTTTTGAGTTAGAATTTTTTTTTAGTTTTTCGGTAGTTCCTTTTTAAGCCATATCTCGAGTTACAAACTTTAGATGAAGTCAAGCAAGGAATTAATCAAAAGGTTATGCAATTCCCAATAATCTAGTCAAAGAACATTTTCCAATCGGTTTAGTAGTTGAAAAGTAAGAATAAAAATATTTCGAAAAATGATTTTTTCTCAAAACGTGAAAAATTTGATTTTCTAAAATCTGTAAATGGTTGAAAATAAAAATCAAAAAATTGTTTTTTCTTTTATTATTACAAATTGCCCTATTACGAAGAAAATAAGGCGTTGATGACGAAAATCTGTGGATAATTAGCGAAGTTGTAAGCAATTGTGTGAAAAAACTAGGGGTCAAATTTGACTATTTTACGTGTTCATTAAAAAAATTTTTTTTTTGCTTTTTTGCTCAATGTACGAGTTCCAATAGAAGACAAATCACAGAAAAAATTAAGAGTAAGGCCAAAAACGAAGAAAAAAATAAAAATATTTTTAATAAATACATAAAACAATGAAATTTGACTGTTAGTACTTGTACTCAATTGCTCACAGCTCTTTATTTATCCATAGATATTCATTACCAATGCCTTATTTTCTTCGTAGAAGTGCTATTCGTAAGAACAAAAGAAAAAAACAATTTATTTTTATCAGTACCTTTTACAGATTTTAGGAAAACAAAATTTGCCCGTTTTTGAGAAAAAAATCGTTTTTTTCGAAATATTTTTGCTTGTTGCATTCAAACTAATAAACCGATTGGAAAATGATCTTAACAGATTATTACAAATTGCATACCCTTTAGATTAATACCTTGCTTGACGACATCTAAAGTTTCTATCTCGAGATATGTCATAAAATGTAAGGGTACCTACCGAAAAAACTGAAAAAAATTCTAACTCAAAAACGTATCCATACAAAAAATTTTTGAATTTCATTTTTGAGCTCAGCATTTCAAAGTACATCATTAAAAAATAACATCTTCAATGGGTCTTTATTTTTTTTTTTTTTTTGTAAACTAGTGTTATCGAGGCTCATTCCAGCTCTCAGCTTTCTGGTCTTTCTTTATTTGTCCATTATTAGCTTTGATAAGTGATATTTTGTGGGTGTCGTATAAATATGAACTTACCTTAATTTAAACGAGAAGGCAAAGCTAACTTCGACTGTGCCGAAGTTTTAATACACTTGAAAAACTTTACTCCAGCTGATTTAACCGGTAAAATATATATAGAGGATATAGATATCAGATATTTAAAATTTTTAAATCATTGATAATAAAAAATTTGATACCATAAAAAAAATTTTTCTTAGTAAAACACATTTTCCGACCGATCGGTCCTATGGCAGCTATAGCTAAGTCATCCGATTTGATAAAATCTTCAAAATTATGGAAAGCAAATAAAACTAAATAAAATGGGGACACACGATAAAAACAAAAAGTTTTTCACAGAACAGTTTTTTGACCGACCGTTATATGGGCTATATCTTAGCAGTTTGAGAATTTTTGAATGTGAATTAAATAAAACTCTGGGGTTTAGTCATCCGATTTTGATACATTTTTTCAAAATTATGTGAAAGCATATAAAACTAATATATACCAAGATTGGGGACGCTACGATGGAAAACAAAAAAAGTTTTTCTACAACTACGAGGTGAAAAAAAAACTTATTTTTCCTGACCGTGTTCTATGGCAAGCTATATGATATAGTCATCCGATCCGGCCGGTTCCGACATATTAGTTGCGTGCAGTAAAAAGAAGACTCTGTGCAAAATTTCAGCGCGATAGCTTTGAAAACTGAGGGACTAGTTCGCGTAGAAATGCTCATGATCAAAAAGAATATATAGTTTATGGGGTCGGAAATAAATATTTCTATGCGTTACAAACTTCTGGGCAAAATTAATATACACTTTTCAAGTGTATAAAAATTTTTCCTTAACATTTGTCTGACTTTCTTGAAGTGCGGCTATAGTTATGCACCAAGCATAAAACGTAATATCAATCTTAAAAGTAAATTTTGCATAGCTAGTGTTTTTTTTTTCGTATTTTTGCTTATCTAATTTTTGATTCTCTTTTTAACTGCTCTCCCCTCTCTGAGTAATTGAACACTGCAAAAAATTGGGTGCGGCCATAGACTAGATTTGATAATTATTGGGAAATTGTCCTGTCTCCCAAGTAAACCACATTCAAGCCAAAGACGATTATTCAAGTTTTAAAACTTTTGCTCTTTATTAAGTGGTAAATAGATAGACTTTATATGAAGCGTCTGAGCTAAATTCAATTCCGCTCATTTTGGAATTTAGTAAATTTATCCCATTAAAGCAAACTGTTCTTTTTTTTTGCCTTTTACAATTTTTATTGCATTTGTCTTGAATTTTGCAATTTAGGTTTAGGTACATACATATATGGATATGTACACACATGTCTACGAATATGAACATTGCTTGTCTTACAGAATTCAATGAGTCAGTGTGTAAGTGAGGGGGGGAGGGGGGGGGAGCGGGGATACGAGTGCTATGATTACAAGTACAATTAGGTTTTTGCAGCATCACAGAGAGTCGAACTGAATCCTAAGTGGATGTCCAGATTAAAGACTATTTTGTCGCATGGCATAGATGCGTTGCTGCTGCTGACGTAGGCGTTGCTGCTGTTGCTGCTGTTGTTGCTGTTGATGTTGCCTCTGTCGCAGTGCTGGTGTAGCGTAAACTCTATTATAGGCAGTGTTGTTGTTGTTATTATTATTATTTGCTTGTTGCGTTGGCTGAGGCCTGCGCGAAGCTGAGGTGGAGCCCGTAGGTTGGGGCTGCTGTGGCTCCTTCATACGTTGTCGCTGTTCGGCTGTCAATAAAAATCCCGTCAACTTGTTGTCCCATATTATCAAGCGTATGGGCACCACAGAGAGCAACTGTAGCTTACTGGGCGGCTGCTTCTGATTGCGTTCTGCTGTTAGTATAAAATTCGGAGCATTTTGCGTGTCCACTAAAACTTTTTGCATTTTGTAATTGATGGCAATCACATGACCCGACTCTAAGGTGACCACATTCATCATATGCTGAAAGATTTCCATGACCACGGCATGCATATAGATGCCCTGTCGATTGCGCACATAACGTTTAAAGTACAAATTTCCAGAATCATCGCCAGCCGATTTGGCATTATATTTACGTTCATTGGCAGTTTTGGTTAGGGCATGAAGTTCGTCGGGCGTGCGTTTAGGTGCTGGGCAATAGCTGAGCCCTGCGGCCAAAAGACTGAAAATAAAATAAGAGTAAGTTGGGGTTTTGGGAAGGATGACCAGCAGAGAGCACTTACCGATGTACCATAATGTCCGGATAGCGACGTATGGGACTGGTGAAATGCGTGTAAATGGGTATGGATAAAGCATAGTGCCACAGATCACCTGGTTCTGTTTTACCCTCGCTGCAGAAGTAGCTGAAAGTAGAGAGACGGTTTAATATTCATGTTCTGATATTGGTTCTTTTAGGGATGCAAAGCGGTTCTGGAAAAGCACATCAAATTCTCATTATCTAGAGATGGCTAGAAATCTCTCGAAATAGGAAAGATATTATTCTTATTCACCGACTGACTGATTGTCAATCTACGCACAGCCTAAACGGTAAGAGATATAAACGTGCAACTTGGACAATAGTTTCCATATTTGGTGAAAGTGGAAACCAAGGCGGGGTTTTGGTAAATTCTACCCCCAAAAGGGAGGAAAATATCCGAAATATTTCATACGATTGACTTGAAACTGGGTTTGTAAGCATAGTATGCAAAATAATTAGTCATAAGTTTTTCAGATTTTGAAAAAATCCGACCCAATTACGATTTAAAAACTCTACGGGCCAAATAACTGGAAAATTAATTCTTCAAATTTGGGAAAATTCGCCTCCAAGGTTTCGAAATTCGGTTGGGTTCAAGGCAAAACTTCATTTTTTGAACCCATCTGTATAAAATTTTGATTTTAAACTACGGGCCAAAAACGGGAAAATAATTTTTCATGGTGGGAAAAATACAAGGGTCGAAAGTGGAGGAGGAGCAAAACTTCATTTTTGAACCCATCTATAAATTTTGAAGCTCAGGGCTAAATTAAGTAAAATAATTCGTCAATGTGGGAAACAGGGGTCGGAAATTAAAGGGGTTGATTTATTTGAGGCCATCTAGAAATTGAAGTCCGGCAAATAAATGGAGGAAAATCGCCTCCAAGGTCCAAATTAGTCGGGTGGCTCAAGGCAAAATTTCATTTTTTGATCCCATCTATATAATTTCAATAATAATAAAAAGCCCGTTGTAAAAACTTTAAATAAAAATTTATATTTTAAAGATCTACGGGCCAAATAAATGGAAAAATTATTCTTCAATTCAGAGAAAACACGCACCAAGGGGGATGGATAATTGTTCACCAAACTTTTTTTGAGTCCATCTCTAGGAAATTTCGATTTTAAAGATCTACGGGCCAAATAACTGGTAAAATAATTCTTCAATGTAGGGAATATCCGCCCCAAGGGTGGAAAATGGGGTCGGAATTAGGATGGGTTCATTAATTTTTGATTTGATTTTGACTTAAAGCCAAGTAAACGGAAAAAAAATTTTTCAATGAAGGGAAAATCCGCTCAATGGGTGGGTTCAAGGTAAACTTTATTTTTGAGCCCATCTGTATGATATTTCGATTTTAAAGCTCTACGGGTTAAATAAATGGGAAAGTAATTCTTCAATGTAGGGAAAACCCACACCAAGAGTCGGAAATTAGATAGGGTTCAAGGCAAAACTTAATTTTTTTATGAAAATCCGGGATCTATGGACCAAATAAATGGGAAAATAATTCTTCAATGTGGGGGAAAAGCCCTCCAAGCGTCGGAATTCGGATGGGTTCAATGTAGAGGTTCAATGTGATCATTTGTGATCCCTTCTTAAATCGTGCATGAATCGTGCGTGACGCAAAAAGCTTAAAAAATTGTGTGCGTGAATCGTGCGTCAAAAGATTTTTATTTCGTAAATCGTGCGTTACGTGAAGGAATAATCGCTCACGCGCGCAGCTCTAGTTCAATGCAATACTTCAATCTTTGTGAAATTTCCATTTTAAAGCTTCAGGGGTCAAATAAATGGGGAAAATAATTCTTCAATGCGGGGAAAATCAGCCTTAAAGGTCGGAAACAGGGAAGAAGGGTTTAAGGCTCATCGTTATTTTTCAGCCGATCTGAATGAAAATTAGTTTCTGAGCTGTACGGCCCAATATATGGAAAAATTATTCTCCAATGTGGAGAAATTAGAGGCGGGGATGGATTCAATGCCAATCCCAAATAAACCTCGATTTGTAAGCTCTAAGGTCCACATCAGGGTTCGTAAAATAACACACATTTTTCTTTACACGCAAGATATTAACACAAAGTAAAATAAACAAGCTGTAAAAAATAATTATGACATGAAAATAAAAAATTTTACATAAGAAAAAAATTATTTTTTTCATGTTACTAACATGAGCATTTTTGACACGACTGTTCTTTACAGGTGATTGACATGTCTGTAAATAACAATCAAAAATGCTCGAGTTAATTACATGAAAAAAATTTTACATATGGAATGTAATATAATAATTTTTTTTACATATGGTTAAAATATGAAAAAAATATTTTTTTGTAAAATTTTTTCACTACAT
Source organism: Lordiphosa mommai (assembly GCA_018904225.1). NCBI lineage: Eukaryota > Metazoa > Arthropoda > Insecta > Diptera > Drosophilidae > Lordiphosa > Lordiphosa mommai. The sequence goes on along the minus strand of JAEIFT010000401.1, from coordinate 208,795 downwards.
AAATTTTTTTACAAATGGAAAAAATTATTTTTTTGTAAAATAAATTTTTGTAATTATGTAAAAAAATTTTTTATGACAGAATTTTTTTTCATATGGAAAAAATTATTTTTGTTTAAGTCTGATAATAATTTTTTTTACATTGATGTTATTTATCATGGCGTGAAAATAATTTTTGTGGATTTCACAAATAAATCTAAAATTATTTCTCCGATATTTGGAAAAAATGCACCCCAAAGGATGGAAAATGGAGGGCCGCAGTGAGTTCAAGATCAAACGCTATTTTTGAGCAAGCAGACATATATGAAATTCGGTTTGTAAGCTCTAAGGGTCATAAAGAAGTAAAAATTATTTACTTAAGTGGGAAAATTCACTCCGAAGGTCGGAAAATGGGGAAAGGGGGGTTTGGTACGAGGCCAAAGATTATCTTTGTGCCGTTCTATATTCGTTTTGTGAGCTTAATGGGAAAGATCCACTTCCAAGGGCGGAAAATGGGGCTGGGGAAGGTGTTTTAAGTAGATCAACATATAGGAAATAGGAATTAAAACCATATAAATGCAAAACTAATTTTAAAATTTCGTAAAATCCATCATTAAGGTCGGAAAATAAATTTTTCAATTTGGGTTAATACACCCGCCTGTTCGAAAAAGTCTTCAAAATCAATTGATATTATAGTATTAAGTTAGGTACACATAGTATGACCTCACAGATTAAAATTCGACGCCCAGCTGAAACGCCAAAAGCTAGGAAGCCTAAATTGGGAGACAAGTTTCCTTCTAGGATAGTAAGCAATAAGAAGCGGTTTAGGAAAATTCGAGCATTAAGGGCCGTTTTCTCATCTTCATGATTTTTTATAAACTAGGTGCTTTTTGGGGAAAATCTATGTTGCCTACTTTTAGACATAGACATTTAAAAGCGGCCTTATTTTATCCAAAAAGCACCTGGATTTGAAAAACAGCAACATAAGAAAACGACCCTTAGTAAGTATTCCAGAAATGCTAGGAATAATATTTTTTTTTCATCCCTCGGGTATTCTACTTACTTGGCCCTGGCCATGGGCTTCATGAGCAGCTGACTGAGACAGGCATTCATGGCTATGGGATTCGGTGCCTCCTGGCATAGACGCACCATACTCTCCTGCAAAGCCTTTGACGAACTATAGTCCAATTCAAAGCCCAGTGACTGCAATTTCTCACGCAAAGCCTTCAGCGATTTCATCAAAGGTGGCGGATGATTACGCAGCACCGCAATATCCGGAAATTTGTCATATATAAAGCGAGCCACTGACTGATTGGCCATTAGCATAAACTCCTCAATCATACGATTAGCCTCGCGTTGCTTCTCCACCTCAAAGGCCTGTGGCTCTCCACTTAGAGGATCCAGAACGAAACGCAACTTGGCATTGTTTATGGTTAAAGATCCTTGATCAAAGCGTTTTTGACGCATGGAACTGGCTATACCATGCAGCCATTGGACACGCTTAACCACATCCTTCACTTGAAAGCCATTCAATATGGTGGGAAAATCATGTTCGGTAAAGTTTTCGCGTGGATTGTCTATAATCTTCTGGGCATGCTCATAGGCAAATTGGGTGCACGAATTGATGATGGAGCGTGCAAATTCAGGTTCCGGACGTAACAGACGACCCTGACCATCTAGACGCCAGAAAACGGAAAAGGCATATTTATCCTCGCCCGGCAGCAGGGAACAACGGAAGCACAACGGCTGTGGCAGCATGTGAATCACCTCATTGACCAAATAAATGGAAGTGGAACGCTCTTTAACTATATTATCCAGTTCACTGTCCTCCATTAGATAGTGCGATACATCTGAGATGTGTACGCCCACTTCGAATTCATTTTTAGATATTTGCTCTATGGACAAGGCATCGTCCAGATCTCGTGCGGTTAAGGGATCTATGGTAAAAATGCAACTTTTGCGTAAATCACGACGATTGTGTAGATCCTCCGCGCTTATGGGTAAAGCAGGCTGTGCATATAAATCATTAAAACGCTGCTCGAAGGGCTTAATATCACGCAGACCATTATGAAACAGAATGGCCTTCATTTCGTCCTCCAAATTACCCACACGTCCCACCGGCTGTATAAGATCTGCTATGCAATTGCCATTGCAATCCGTTTCCAGAATGTGAGCCAGGTAGAGTAGACCGCAAACCTCCTCGGGCTGCTTTTTGCCATTACCCAAATGAGCGGCACAGGATTCCTGGGGTATATAGACCATGGGTACACGCAAATCATAGGGGCGGAACTTGTAAAACAGTTTCTCATCGCACAATTTGGTGGGATTGGTAAAGGAAATGGTGCCCACAATTTGACGCAATTCCGTTTGCTTGATAATGGCTATGACAAAGGCTTTGGGGCAATTGTCAGAGGAGATGACCACCGCATTATCAGCATCGGCATCCGAGTCCTGGGATTCTGTTTCATCGGACAAATCTTCGTCTTCGCCTAAGAAAGGAGACAATTAGATTTAACACCCCTAAAAATCACGGACCCACTTACCCAAAGATATGGAAGGTTTGCCACCTGTAATGCCACCCACTGTTAGGTCAGCCGTCTTGTTTTGTGCTGCTCCTGCCACATTGAGCACAAAAGCTCTTACCGTATCGCCTTCAAAGGCATAACGTCTGGCCACGGGCAAAAGAACTATGCCATCCCGCTCCAGTGCCTCCCTATCTGTCGACATGGTTATAAAGGATTGACGATTATTCTTACGATTAATACGAATTTCATCTTCCACAATGCGTCCATAGCCAGCTGTGACCAAGCTTTGAGCATGCGCCTCCAGATCACCAAAGTCTCCTTTAAATTGCATTTCCGCCGGCAGCTGCTGCTCCGAGCCCACATGATGTTGAACTATTTTGTTGATATACGCACGCATGGCTTCCAGCTCGGTTTTAAGTGAGTGCGGTGCATTCTTTTTAGCCGAATCGCGCTTCAGGCGATTGCGCTTACGTGCCGTGGGCTGGGACTGAGAGCCATCCACTTGCTGCAACTGAGAAGTGGGTGGAGCACTGCTGCTGCTGGTGCTGGACATTTCGGACTCGTGTCGTGGGCGCCCGCCACCATCCAGGCGTTGATACATGGGCATGGCCAGGCGTGGAGGATTAGTCTCATTCAGACTTAGCCATTCCAATTGGGACAGCACCTCACTCTGACGTATTAAATGATGGGCAAAGTCATTTACCACCGGATTGACAGTGGATAATGTTTGCACCAGTTGCTTGAGAGCTTCCACCTCGTCTTTTAGTGCACGTTTCGATTGTCTCTTCTTTTTTACTACCACAGCGGGTGGAGCTGCAGGCAGCGGCGGTGTGGGAAATTGTAGCTGCATTTGAGTATGCGCCGGCGGCGGCGGTAATGGATGATGCATGGCCAAGGCATAAGGCGGCACAGGATAATGATATGGCATAGGCATGGGCATAGCCACGGGCAAGGACGAAGCACGAGCAGGTGCCTGTGCCTGTACCTGTACCTGAGCAGCAGCAGGAAGCGGCATCACTACGGGACGTCTTTGTGTTAACGGCACATAGATTCTCATAAAACTGGCTGCAGCGGCCGTTGAGGCAGCCACTGCTTCCATCGAATGGGAACCCTGCTCCATCTCCTTGTGTGCCTGCTGCAAACGAACGGCCAGTCTTTGGGAGCGTATACGTAGCGAGGCAATTTTTACCGCCCCCTCGGGCTCGTCCCGCAGTTCCCTCTCACCGTCCACATCTACGCATGACGTTTCTGACATGTTCCCTGAGAATTTCAAAAGTTATTGTCAATTGATGATGATGTTGCTGATTACAACAATAACGAAAACAAGATATATTGAATTTAATGATGAAATTTTGGTTTTTTGTTGTAGTGTGACCCTAACGGAAACCAGAAAAATACTGAAAGACCTGCGGTCGCACAGTGACACAAATCGGTAACTTCCAACTGTAATTTTGAGAGAACTTTAAACAGTGGGACCGTAATCATAATGAGTTTTATTTTAAAAATTAAAACTTAAGTAGTATTATTATTTATTTCAGAAATAATTATTATCTTTTAAGTTTTATTAATTATTTATAACATAATTATTATTTTTGATTTTTTTTTTTAAATTTGAATTTTATTTAATTTTTTATATTCTGATTTTTATTAATAATTCAAAATATATTATTATTTTTGATTTTTTTCTAAAAATCAAAAATTACAATTATTTTTATTTTATTTATGATTCAAAAAGTAATCATTATTTTTTATTATTAAAAAAAAAGATTATTTTTGAGTTTTATTATTACAAAATAAAATATTGGATTATAAAAAAATAAAAAAAAAAAACAAAAAACCAATAAAACTCGGTCGCAAGCACTTAGACACCATTTTTTAACATTATTTAATTTTATTAAAATTTTTAGAACATTTAAAAAAAAATTTTTAATCCTGGGAAAAAAATCAAAAATAATTATTATATTTTCGATAATTAATAAAAACCAAAATATATTCCTTAAAATTTATTTTTTTCTAAATATATTACTCATATAAAAAGCTTGCAGTATTTTAATAGTCCTGTCGCTAAGGATCATTTTGGTGTTTTCCAAACGTTTGTGCTATTTTTCTTTATTACTAATTTTTGAAATTGAAAATCAAGAAATAATCATTATTTTCGGTCCCTGACTTTAAAGACACATTAAAAAACAATAGATTAAATATTTAGAATCTACATCTTTACATTTTTCTGTTAATTTTTGATTATCTGATTATCCACCTAAAATATGTGCCTTAAGGCCACTGTGCAGCTTACTATCGAACTATCGCTCACGCTACCATCGATAAATTCGTGTTTATTAAAACAGTGTGACCAGATTTGGCATATGCCCTGCCATTTGCAGCAAACTCTCCAAAATGAACGACGGTAAATTGTTTATATGCCTTTAAAAGCCATAAAAACTTAAACTTTAATATATTTATCAACAGAGGAGATCATCAAGCAGCGTCTGCTTATAGATGGCGATGGCACCGGCGAGGATCGACGCTTAAATGTGCTGCTAAAGCAATTTCTTAAATGGGCCAACTCCAAGAACGATTCGCCAGAAGCAAAGTAAGAAGGCAATAACACGGTGAGGCAAGATTGTTATAAATTCTCCCCTTGTCCCTTACAGTCAAATCATGTACGACCGTTTGATGGCCCAATTTGCCCAGTGCAAGCTGACCGCCTTGAAGAACGTCCAGACGCTGCGTATGATTACCGAGGAGCGTGAAAATTACAGCAAGCTGGTGGATAAACACGAGGAGAGCATCGAAATGGCCAAGGAGGAGATTGAGGCCAGCAAGAAGGAATTAACCACGGCTAAGCAAATACGTAAAAATAAAATGGAATACGATTTGTTGGCCTCGCTCATAGAAGAGCAACCGGATCGCAAGGGCACCGAGCAACAGATTGAAACTATAAAGAAGGAAATCGATCAGTTGGTCCAAAAGAAACTTAAAATGGAACGTAAATTTCAGAAACGTCGCAATGATTTCACTTTGCTTATGTACACCATACACGAACTGGAGCAACAGCTGGAACAGGATCAAAGTTCCTCCTCATCATCATCGGCATCCTCGTCATCCAGCGAAAGTGAATTGGAAAGGGAATTGGAGGATAATAATGGCATAATGGAGGTTAGCGATGATGAGGAGGAATTGAATAATAGTCACAGTAGTCCCATTAAATTGGAATTCCCCTCGGTGTCCACAGAAGACTCCAAGGCCATGTCTGTGGAGGAAGATGCTGTGCTAGAGTTAAGCATTGATAAGGATGAACATGATGTAGATGTGGCGGTGGCCAGTTGAATGTACAAATTGTATAATTAATAAAAAAAGGTTAATTGAGGAAATATATCGACTAGGCTTTTGCTGCTAAACGAGGAGCTTAAGAACTAGTGCAAGCTAAACAAAAGGAGAACATCGAAATGGCTAAGGAGGAATTAACATACTTTATTGTGTCCGAGATGCTTCATTCGTGACTAAACCATTTGTACTCCAAACTCCCATCACTAATTTCTCTGTACTCATTAAAGCTCACGCTCCCATCTCTAATGTAAATTTTGCTACTTCTTCTTCTTCACATACAGCACAACAACATAAACGTTTAATAATACCTTAAATAATTTGCCAAATAGCCAGAGAAAGTATTCTTAAATTTGCCTAGACTACATTACTTTCTCCTTCAGCCATGACGAGCGATGAGAAAAGGTAGGATTATGTGCAAGTTAAAGCTTTGCTTTCTTATTTTTTTTTTTTGAGGTTAAATGTCTATGTATGTGTGTGTGTATATTAATTTTCTTCCCCCTTTCCGCGCAGTTACGACTCCAGCGACAACAGCGAGACGGAGGAACAGCGTAAAGCCAAGCACAAGAAATCCAAAAAGCACAAGAAACACAAAAAATCCTCTACCAAGGAGAGTAAATCGAGCCACAAGAAGCATAAGAAAGCCAAGAAGCGTCACCGCCGTAGCGAATCCTCTCCTGACTCAGAGCCCTTAGCTGAGAATGGCAACAAAAGCAAAAGAATTTCCGCCGGACTTAACAGTAAGTTTACCGAGCTTATGCAAAAGACCAGCCGAAATGGCTCCAACATACAGACGGATCCTTGCACTCTGGTGGAGGAGATTACCAAGACCATACAGAATAAGGTCTTGCCAGTGCTGGAGGTGGCCAGTTCGGGCAGCGAGAGTGAAGTGTAAGTTGTTTAACCAAAGCGTAGAAGATGCCATTTTGTAAACACTTTTATTTTGAATTAATTCCTAGCCCCCTGGATGTGGCCAGTCCGGTCATAGCACACATTATTGAGGACGAACTGAATCTGGAGGAACTGATGAAACAGAAGGCCCTGCTGCAGGCACGCTTGGGTGCCTATATGTCTGACCCCGAGGCCGAAACACCAAACAAAGTTGTTGGGTTGGCCATTTCTGCAGCAGCGCAGCCGCTGGCTACTGCAACTAGTAAACATGTTTCTAATCAACCATCTAACATCCATAACTCAAATGAATCCGATGTTATATTATTGGATGATTCTAGCGGTGGCCAGCGTACACCCTCACCCAAGCGACAGCGACGACCAACCCCAGTTCAACGGAGAGGAGCAGCAGCAGCAGCCCCGGCAGGAACGAGACGCTCATCGAGAGAGCGTATGCGCAGTCGTACGCCGCCAAGACCCAGGCAACGCAATCATCAGGAGTACAATCGTCATATGGAGGATTTGCGGCAGGAGATCAATCGCGATAAGCAGCGAGAGCGACGTGAGACCAGCCGGGACCGAGATAGGGAACGTCGACCTCAGCCCGCAGGTCGCGGCCGTGAAAGGGAGCAAAGGGATAATCGTTTTAATCGCTCTCAACGTTCTCATAGTCGCAGCAAGGTTGAGTCAGATCGACGACGTGAAAGGGAACGCCAGCAGGAGCAACGTGGTGGCTCTGGACGTGGTTCTCGAGGCACTGGCAATGGAGCTAATGCCAATGAACGGGATCGCTACAAAGGCTCCTTAAGCGAAGGCCAAAAGATGCACGACAAGGAAAGCAGCGATGAGGAGGTTAATCTGGACATAGACATAGAAGACGATGATGATGAAGAGCGCATCATTGAGCAAAGACGTAAGAAACGCGAGGAATTGCTTAAGGTAAGCTTTAGTCCAGGTTAATTTCTTCACTCATTTGTTTTCCCCCCACAGAAACTGGGCACTGAAGGAGGAGGGGCCACGCCCACGCCGCGTAAATCCAATTCTTATGAGTCGCGTAGCACCAATAGTCCACGTAGAACACCCACACCCAGTCTACAAGAAGAGGAAGCCAAAGAGCCAGCATCAGAGACCAAGAATAGCTCAACAGCGGGCAAAGAGAAACGCAATGAATGGGATATGTTTGCCGATCAGGATGTCGATTCCAATTTCGATGTGAGTCACAAAGTTGTAAATGTAGCAATTGAACCAATCCCTAGAGTCAAGTAATTTAACTAATCTTCACTTAACTTGCAGTCACCCAACACAATTGTGCATAGCAAAAATCAGCATGAGAATCCTGCACTGACTGACAACTGGGATGATGCTGAGGGTTATTATCGTGTACGAATTGGCGAAGTTTTAGACACACGCTATCTGGTCAGCGGCTATACGGGTCAAGGTGTATTCAGTAATGTGGTGCGTGGACGAGATCAGGCCAGAGGACAGGCCAATGTGGCCATTAAAATTATACGAAATAATGAGATCATGTAAGTTTTAAGGAAATCTCTTCTCTCTATATATATAAAAGAGTTTTGTTCTCACTGACTGGACTGATTCACTGACTGACTGAATTCACTGACTGACTGACTGATTCACTGACTGATTCACTGATTGGCAATCTACGCAGAGCTTGAACGGTAAGAGATAAATAGAAAGCTAAAATTTTCACAAAAGTTTCCATATGAGTTGAAAGTGGGCACTAGGGCGGGGTTTTTGGAAAATTCCACCCCTAAGGGGTGAAAAACTCCCGGAAAAGCTACTATGGGGAAAATTTTGTTTTTCATCCGATTGACTTGAAATTTGGTTTGTAATTAAAGTAAGCGAAATAATTGGACACCTGTTTCCCAGATTTCGGAAAATCCAGGAATGGCGAAAATTCTTCATGGAAAAAACTATTTTTCATCCGATTGTCTTCAAACTCGGAATAATTAGACTTGAGATTTTCCGATGTTGGAAAATCCGCCCGAAAAGTCGGGAAATTCCCGGAAAATTTTATATGGAAAAACCATGTTTTCTCCGATTGACTTTAAACTCGGTTTGTAAGGATAGTATGAAAAATAATTAGGCATGTGATTTTCTGATGTTGGAAAATCCGGAAAATTCTATATGGAAAAAACTGTTTTTCATCCGATTGACTTCAAACTCGCTTTGTAGGGATAGTATACAAAATAAGTTGACATGAGATTTTCCAATGTTGGAAAATTCGCCCCAAAAAGTGGGAAAATGTGTGGAAATTCTATATGAAAAACACTATTTTCCATCCAAATGGCTTCAAACTCGGTTTGTAAAGATAGTATGCCAAATAATTAGTCATATGATTTTTGGATTGTGGAAAATTCACCCACTAGGAAAATGCCTGGAAAACTCTTTATTGAAAAATCTATTTTTATTCATCCGATTGACTTCAAACTCTGTTTGTAATTATAAATAGGCATGAGATTTTCCGATGTTGGAAAATTCGCCTCAAGAGTGGGTAAATGTCTGGAAAATTCTATATGGAAAACAACTATTTTTCATTCGATTTGCTTCAAACTCGGTTTGTGAGGATACTATGCATAATATTTAGACATGAGATTTTCCGATGTCGGAGAATCCGCCCGAAAAGTCGGTAAATTCCCGGAAAATTCTATATGGAAAAATCTATTTTTCATCCGATTGAAAATCGGTTTGTAAGGATAGTATGCAAAATAATAAATCATGAGATTTTCCGATGTTCGAAAATGTCTTGAAAATTCTATATAGAAAAAATATTTTTCTTCCGATTGTAAGGATAGTGTGTAAAATATTAAGACATGCGATTTTCTGATGTTGGAAAAACCGGCATAAAGGTCGGGAAATACCCTGTATAGAAACTCTATTTTTCATCCTTTCTGTATTAAATTTGGTTTGAAAGCTCTATGAACCAATCAAATAGGAACATTGTTTTTAAATTAGCGCAAATGCAACCTCAAGATCGGATAATGGACCAAATAGATGGAAAAATAGTTTTCTGAATTCGGTAAATTTACTCCAAAATGGGTGCGGGGTGGGCTAATGGCCGCGATCTGTATGAAATCTGGGATCAGGGGCCTGGGATCATTTATTACGAGTCTTGTTTTTGGGGTCAGGGATCTGGGATGGATCTCGGATCTGTGATATGCGATAAGGGAACTGGGATCAGGTATCTGGGATCAGGGGCCGGGGATCATTGATTGGTGATCTGGGATCAAGGATCTGGTTTTTGGGGTCAGGGATCTGGGATTGATCACGGATCTGGGGTAAGGGAACTGGGATCAGGTATCTGGGATCAGGGATCTGGAATCAAGGATCTGGAATTAGGGATCTGGGATGAGTGATCTAGAATCTGTGATTTCGGATCTTTGATAAGGGATCTGAGATCTTGATCTGGGATCAGGGGCCTGAGATCATTGATTAGGGATCTGGGATCTGGTTTTTGGGGTCAGGGATCTGGAATTAGGGATCTGAAATCAGGTATCTGGGATCAGGGATGGATCTCGGATCTGTAAGCTGGGATCAGGGCCTGGGATCATTGATTAGGTATCCGGTTTTTGGGGTCAGGGATCTGGGATGGATCTCGGATCTGTGATCTTGGATCTGGGATAAGGGAACTGCGATCAGGTATCTGGGATTAGGTATCTGAGATCTGGGGTCTGGGATCAGGGGCCTGGGATCATTGATTAGGGATCTGGTTTTTGGGGTCAGGGATCTGGGATCAGGGATTTGGGACTGGTACAAGTACACTATTTTATATTGATTGATATTATAAAGTTGAAGTAACAAATTCTTTTTTTTAGGCACAAAACTGGTTTACGTGAGCTGGAGATACTGAAGAAGCTAAATGATGCGGATCCGGATGATCGTTTTCATTGTCTACGCTTGTATCGACATTTCTTTCACAAACAGGTAAGGAACTTTAATCAAAATTCGCCTTCAAGCCATTGACACTTTTCCTGCTTTCAGCATCTTTGCATGGTGTTTGAGCCCTTGGCCATGAATCTGCGTGAAGTCCTTAAAAAATATGGCAAAAATGTGGGCCTACACATTAAAGCGGTGCGCAGTTATACCCAGCAACTGTTTCTGGCTCTCAAGCTGCTGAAAAAGACCGGCATTCTTCATGCAGACATCAAACCCGACAATATTTTGGTCAATGAGAATAATTTGATACTTAAACTGTGCGATTTTGGTTCTGCCTCGGCCATTAGCGACAATGAGATTACCCCATATTTAGTCTCACGTTTCTATCGTTCACCCGAAATCATTTTGGGCATACCCTATGACTATGGCATAGACACTTGGTCGGCGGGCTGTACCATCTATGAGCTGTACACGGGCAAGATACTATTTAGTGGCAAAAGTAACAATCAAATGTTGAAATTCTTTATGGATGTCAAAGGCAAGATACCCAATCGTATTGTGCGTAAAGGACAATTTCGTGAACAGCATTTCGATCAGAGTTGTAACTTTTTGTACCATGAAATTGATAAGCTGACGGAGAGGGTAAGTTATGCTCCATCCAAAAATTTATTTGATTACTCATTATTTGTCAAATTGCAGGAGAAGATAGTGGTAATGCCTGTGGTAAAGCCTTCGCGTAGCCTGCAACAGGAGCTCATAGCTGATCAAAATCTACCCGATGATCAGCATCGCAAGGTTACCCAGCTTAAGGATCTGCTGGAGAATATGTTTGCTTTGGATCCCGCAAAACGCATTTCGCTCAATCATGCCCTCATGCATCCCTTCATACAGGAGAAAATGTAGATGACAACAGCAAACCCAAGAGAATAAACGTAATTCGTTATGCCTAGTTACTCCAGCAAATCATTCAATCTTTAAGATAAAACACTTAACCACACACTCTACTCTATATAGATATAGATAGATATATATATGTATATAAGTTCAGTGATTCTTTCTGTTGTTGTACGGCGCGTTATGTGAATCAAGTTTGAGATATTAAACAAAAAAAAAAACAAAAGAAAACTAAATATGTGTGAGTGCGAGTGTGCATGTAACCGATGTAGTATATCCATTTGCTTACACCAATCCTATTCAACACCCTACACACATAATTACGTAAATGAGTTCACTTGTTGATTAATCTTTGCTACCATTTCAGTGTGTGCGCCCACGGATGAACCTTTCATTGTTCCAATTTGGCCTCCCTCAGGCTGGCTCAACTGGTAATAATTTATTTTTGTATACCCTTACAGGGGGTATGAGGTTTATTATAACAAAATATTTATAAGCTTAGCTTTTGAATTATGGCAATTAGACTAGAATTTATAAGATTTAAGACTAGACTGGGATTAGAGACAAAAAAAATTTGATTTCAATAATATTAAACTTTTTCAAGATTCTGAAAGTCCAGTTACTTAAGTTCCTTAAAAAAATATTAAATTAAAAAAATTTAAAAAAAAATAAAAAACCAAAATAAAATTACTATAAAATGGAGCCTATCTTACGTTTCCTTTCTTTCTCTAACCACATCAATTACATTATTTTACTAAATACTATAAGCCTGTTATAATATTCTAATTTTTTTTACCAACAAAATAATTTATTACTTCAAAAAAAAAAAAAATAATAAATTAAAAAAAAAATATTAATATTAAATAATAACTTTAATATAAACACTATTAAAAAAATAAAAAATTAAAAAATTTAATATTATTTTAACTTTAAAACAATATAATTTTAAAATAATAAAAAATAAAATTTATGTTAAACTATAACCAAAAATTTTTTACTTCATTTTATACCACAAACCCATTTAATTCATACCTTAATAATTAATTTTAACCACTTAAACTTAATAAAATATTTTTTACAAAACATTCAAATATAATTTTAACCATAACTAGTAATATTGCAGCCGTATGTGTATCTCTATATATATCTTTCATGTATATTACATTTAAATTTTCTGAAATATGGCTCTGAACCACTTTTGAACCGGTTCACCTGTGAATATCTGACTCCAAATAACAAATCTTCACACCAAATCTCGAGTTCATAGCTTCAATAATTTTTAGATATAGTCCTGAACCACTATTGAACTGGTTCAAGGGGTTGGGAACCGTTCTACACAACAAATTTTAAGTTTTTAGCTTCAATAATTTCTGATGTATGGCTCTGAACCACTTTTGCGCCGGCTTAAACCACTTTCGAACCGTTTCACAGACTTGAGACATAGCCTATGACTGTTTCCGATTAACAATAAACATTCAGTGAAAATTTCGTGAAGAACAGTTTATTCACTATTCATTATTTCTGTAGGAAAACTCCCAAAATAAAGTCTCTAAACCAAGAATATTAAAAAGATCTATAAAGTTTGCAAAAGCAAAAAATATGCTCAAATGCTAACCAGTTGTGATCCAATCGAAACCGCTATTGTTCCTAACAAAAACGCTGAACCCGCATAAATTGGTCCATTTTTATACACTTGAAAAGTGTATATTAATTTTTTCCAAAAGTTTGTAACGCATAGAAATATTCATTTCCGACCCCATAAACTATTAATATTCTTGATCAGGACGACGAGCTGAGTTCAATTCCGTCTGTCCGTCCGTCCGTTTGTCTGTTTCTACGCGATCTAGTCCATCAGTTTTAAAGCTATCGAGCTGAAATTTTGCACAGATTCTTCTTTTTACAGCACGCAACTAATATGTCGGAACCGGCCGGATCGGATGACTATATCTTATAGATGTCATAGGAAAACAAGTCTTCGGGAGAAATACTTTTTTGTTTTCCATCGTAGCGTCTCGGTTTATATTAGTTTCAGATGATTTCAAATAATTGGGGAAAAATTTATCAAAATAGAAACGGTCGGTCAAAGAACTAGTTGTAGTGAGAAAAACTTTTTTATTTTCCATCGTAGCGTCACCAATCTTGGTATATATCAGTTTTATATGCTTCCACATAATTCTGGAATGAAATTTATCAAAATCGGATGACTATATCATATAGCTGCCATAGGAACGATCGGTCAAGTTTGTTTTCCATCGTAGCGTCACCAATCTTGGTATTTATCAGTTTTATATGCTTCCACATATGGGCGTATACACCGACCGTCATTCTTTTAGACTACCAGATCATTGTAGTGTCTTTCAAGGAAGCTCTTTTATATGCACAGTACTCAACTCCACCAATGTCGACCAATTTGGTATCAGTTAACAATTTTCAAAAATCTCTCCAAAAGATGGCAGAACAGTGTGACATTAGCCTTATTTTGGGTCTACTATTGGACCTGAGGACATAAAGGAGAATTGAAAAGCAGACGAACTCGCGAGACAAAGCACTACCATCAACCAACCTTTTCGATAAGGAAACTGTATGTATGCCCATGGCTACGTGCAGGCTTATCATACAAAATTTATACATGCAGAAAGCTACTCAAAAATGGCAGTCAGTTAGCGAAATACGCTCAGCCTAAGCTAACCAGTTCATAATCCAAGAACACAAAAAAAAAAAATCAATAACAAAGTCGGTCAAATCCGACTGCAATATACTCTGTACTGATCAAAGTTTGTATATACTTGATAACTTTTACGTGGCAACTCTACTATCGTTCATCTGATCGGACAACGATGTATAGGGGTTTGATAAATAATGACAAGTAGTATATGTCTGAAAGGTTCAAACAGTCTAACTTAAAAATTGTGGGAGATATGAGCATATTTTCAAATTTCGTTCATCTGATCGGGTAATGATGAATAGTGGATATAAAATAAATCTCTATAAGGTCCGAACAGTCTAACTCCAATATTGTGGGAGATATGCGATTTATTTTAAACTGATAAACTAGATTTGCCATCAAGTATAAGAATTATATGTTCCATAAACTTAAAACCCCAAGCTCTTACCATTTCAGCTATTACGAGTTCTTAATGCTAAAGGCCATTTTCTTATGAGCTAGAACTAGATTAACAAAAGGAAAAAGCGAAAACTATAGCCGAATTCAGATAAAGTATTTAAACGAAGGATCTAAATACACACACAAACAATAAATAAAATAGAAAAATAATAATAAGAGTGTCAGCTCCAAGGGTCGAACTCACAATCGTAATATTTAGTTTTGACATGCTAAACTCTGGTCTACCTCAAACTTTTCATATTCCTATAGAAAATCAAACTCCAACTTAAAGCTAGGGTCGGAGATAGATTTTTCACCTTTTTGGATCTCGTATTTAAAATGGAATCAGTTTAAAACAAATTCTTAATGCTACCATTTTCTTTGAATTTCCAGCCTGGGCCGAGTGAAACATCCATCTGCCAATTTCCCGCGTAAGTTTTAACACAGGTTTGGTTAGTTCTATCAAAAAATTTGTTTGTTTTTGTTCTATTTTCAAAAATAAATACAAGTCTTAAGTTTTAGCTGCAGCACAGCCTTGTCCTCATCCTCACATATTTCATATATCTACGACTGATCCAGTTCATCGCTGGGTGCTTTCAGTGCCAATGCCGCCTGTAGGGTCTCACTCTCTTTCAGGCTGTACAGGGCAGGCGGTTGCGATTCGCTTTTCAGTAGACATTTAAATTTTTTGGGTTTCCAATTGTTATTTGCCAAAGGATCACGCACTATACCAAAGGCAAACTCAAAGACGCCCACACAACGTTCAGAGCAATGTAAAGTGCCACAACAGAGTGCCAGCACCTGACCATAGGCATCCATGCGTCCCTGGACACCGGCATGTGACAAGTTGGGATTGAAATGAAATCCAAAGTGAGTTTTGGCATTCAGCAGAGCAGCTAAGCACCTCCGCAGCAGTTGTACATTCCAAAGTCTTGATTTCATCGCTGGCCATTATAGTAAGCTGCAAACTGGCATCGTTCCACAAATCACTGGGTATAAGTAAGTTGTCATTTAAACGCTCAAAGAACCAAACGCCAAATTGTCTAGCTATAAGATGTATGGGAAATTCTTGTTCCTTAAGGCTCAAGTCCGTTGACTGTTGTTGTGTTGGTTTATGAGGATCCTGGGTGGCCTCTGTGCTGTGCTGCTCCTGCTCCCAATATTGAATAACGCGCATTACCAAATCCGTTTTGGTAAAATCGGTGGTGGTGCCCGGTAAGCGTGTGTGTAAATATTTGAAAAGCAGTTCCCGTGTAATGTGACGTTTGAACAACAGTTTATGTATGTCCTCCATATGTGCCGTAAGATAGCCCAGGGCCTCTATAGGAAAAGGGATTAAAATTAATGTTTTGCTTCTTTTAGACGGTGATTACCTACCCTCGGGTTCCTCAATGCTGCACACATTTTTGGTAACGCTTTTGGCCAATTGCATTAGGACGGGTGTATTCTCCTCATTTAGGAGAAAATCCCGTAGGCCCTTGTTATGTTGCTCTGAAATGGGCATGGAGAGTGGGCCTGATGCTGACCAAGGAATTTGCAGTAAACAAACAATTTTGCATGACCCTCTCAGCTGTTCAAATGCCAAAACGGTCACTCTAGGGTTGTACGAGTTATGAGAAATGTAAAGCTTGACAACTCTAGAGTTTATGCGGTGAACCAAAGTTATGTAAAGTGAAACAAATACCCAAATAATATTAAGCATAAAAATAACAGTTATGGAAGTGAACAAAAATTACTACGAAAAATGGATCCCTGATGAAATGGAGTACATGCATTTTTATAATTTTGAATGGCGAGTCCTAAAATAGAATAAATTTTTATTTACAATTTTTATCACAAACAAATGTTGAAATTGTTATATTATAATTATTAAATAAAAATTTTGTTTTCACAGTTAAATTTAATTGTTATATAAACATTTTTTAATAACAGTTTTTTAACTGTAAAAAAATTTTAATTCATTTTTATTTATTAATTTTTATAATAAAAATTAATTTTTAATTGTTATGAAAAATTTTTATTATACAAATTTTTTAAAAATTACTAATCTTGTAGGCGTAAGTAAATATTTGACTGATTTTGATAGAAGGATACAAGATTTACTCAAACCACAGTAGTAATTTTTATAAAAATTTTTATAAAAAAAAAATGTTTCATAACAATAAAAAATTTATTTTTATTATAAAAATAAAAATAAAAATAAAAAAAATTAATTAAAATGTTTTATAATAAATTAAAATGAAATTGTTAAAACAAAATTTTTTAATTAAAAAATCATAGATTAACGATTTTCTTTAAATTTTTTATTTATAAATTATAAAATAATTGTTTTTTCAAAATTGGGTAAATGTCTAGTATAGCGGCCTACTCTCAGAAAATTCAAAAAAAAAATTTCCTCGATGGACCGCGAATTATGAAGAATTTTCATGCAGAAAAAACGCGGGGGTCATCCATGGTTTCTTTTTAAACGAATTTTGAAAATTTGATTTTTTACCTAATAAAACATATTGTGTTTTGAGCAATGTGTCAAATTTAATTCAAATTTAATTGGATTTTTATTGTTCATTCAATAATTCTAATCAAAATGGAGTGCACGAATTGCAATTTTACGGTGTCGAAATTTTTGTCTTTGACGAATATAGAGATTATTGAGTATTTAAAGCGTCACAAATGTTTACTACAAGAAAAAAATGTGGAAATTGTTCTGCTGACTGTAAGATAGCAGTAAAGGATGACGGCAAACTATTCTTTCGGTGCCGTAAACAGTTGACTGCTACAACCATGGGCAATAAAAAAAAAGTCAAGAAACAGTGCAATTTCAATGAAAGTATCCGCAAAAATACCTTTTTTTCTACACCAAACGGTGAACCATTCTCAAAATTTTGTGGATCCTCTACACAAGCACACACACAAAACATAGAAAGGCTGTGGCGGACGTGAAGGCCGAGTTGCCTCATTTTGGCCGAAAAAAAATGCACTATCCAGGATATTTGGCCAAGTTTATGTTTTATAAACGATTCCCAAGTCACAAGCATAGGATCCATAACATCTTCCTGGCTATTGGTCAGTTATATAATCCCGAAAAAGAAAACATCGTTAATGATATTCATTTTGCTGAGGTCAGTAATGGAAAATGTGTGCCGGAGGCGAAAATTTTCAAAAACCCATTTTTGAAAAAAATTTTACTTTTATTGGGTACAATAAAATATTCATCGATGGATCGCGAATTATGAACATAAAATATTAATTTATAGGAGGAAGAGGAAGTGCACGGGGAAGACGACAGTGGATTAGGCCCTTCCTTAGGGGACACCACTTAAAAAAACACCTTCCTGTGGCTTTCGTGGAGTAGGCCTCATGGGGGAAACCACGCCCTTGAATTTTACCTCAGTAGGTGGCGTGGAAGAGAGTTCAAAATAGATCAAATAGGTGTAAAGATTTCCTCACTTTCGCATTGAAATTCAAGCAAATGTTCCGCTGAGTCATAGGAAAATAATAATTTAATATATTTATTTGAAAAAACAAACAGAAATCGAAAAGCATATGTGATCAAGCATGTATTTGTATGGGCAAAAATTACAACTTTAAAATTCGTTTAAAAAGAAACCACGGATGACCCCCGCGTTTTTTCTGCATGAAAATTCTTCATAATTCGCGATCTATCGAAGGGAATTTTTTTTGGAATTTTCTGAGATGTAAACAACTATACTAGACAATTAAATTTAATTTTTAATTGTTATGAAAAATTTTTATTATACTTATTTTTATAAAAATTACTAATCTTGTAGGCGTTAGACTGATTTTGATTTTGATAGAAGGATACAAGATTTACTCAAACCTACTAGATAAGTAATTTTTATAAAAAATTTTATAAAAAAATGTTTCATAACAATTAAAAATTTATTTTTATTATAAAAATTTCAAAATAAAATAAATTAAAATTTTTATAATAAAAATAATTTTTAACTATAAAAAATGATTAATTTTTAAAACAAAATTTTTAATTAAAAAATCATAGATTAACGATTTTTTTTAAATTTTTATTTATAAATTATAAAATAATTGTTATTTCAAAATTTATATGCAAAAAAATTATTACAGTTTAACATTTTTTCAAATGTCGTTTTGCCCTAAATTCCACGTTTATGCCTAGTTCGTCACTTTCTTAGTTCACGATATGTTGCCGCATAAACTCTTATGTTTATTGGTTTGTTTATTGTTGTAGCTCCACAATCCTCCTGAAACAAGTTTATAGCTTTAACCTACCTACACATAGGGGGCACGTCACCCGTCGCCTTATCTCTTATCTCGCAATTTTAGTTGCGTTTCCGTCTACGGGCATCGATAAATATGTCGACAATTGAAATTGAATAACAAACACACATTATTAGAAAATTCAGTGCTCAAACTAAGGTCGACTTATTTTGTATATATTTTTTCCTAGTGTACACGTAATATTAGCCATGGATACCGATAGCGGAGCAGCCGTGCCTGTGCACGGACCATTTGTGGGTGCCATTGATGAGGGCACCACTTCAGCTCGCTTCATCATTTTCCGTGCTGGCACGGATGAAATCGTGTGCTATCATCAAATTGAGGTGCCCTCTATATTTGTCAAGGAGGGCTGGTGTGAACAGGATCCCATGGTTATAGTCTCCACGGTGAATGAATGTATAGCCGGTGCCTGCAAGAAGCTACGCGTCAAGGGAGGTGATCTTAAGGTGAGTACATACTTATATCAATTTTATTGTTTGGAAGCTTAAGACAGATTAACAGCTTTGCTGCATTAGTTCTAAATGTTTGCGATAAAATTGAGCCTCATCAATCCTCTCCTGCAGCGTACGTGCCGGTTTATTATCGGCACTTTCATCTAACTTCAAATAGATCTGATCATTGTGGCCAAAATCTCCATTACGTCGGGGCATTACATGAAAATGTACATGTGGCACTGTCTGTCCAGCTTGTGCACCATCCTGCACGGTTACCGTAGCCGAAGTGGTGGCATGTATGTGCTCCAGCAAACGCTGCACCAAACAAACGGTGGCAAACAAATCCGTCAACTCGGCACAGCTTAAACCACACAGACGTGGAGTCACTCGCTTGGTTGAGACCAACACATGACCCTCCACCACACATCTCAAGTTGGTAAAGGCAAAACAATGCTCAGACTCATAGAATATGGTGCGTTTGTTCACTATATTCTCGGCAAAGGGGCGATCCTTTAAAGCCTCCCGAGCACTGAGATTGTAGGCTGTCAAACTGTACAGATCATTGCGGCGATGCTCGAAACAGGGCATAGCTTGATACAAAGTAGCCAGCGTAGACAAATCCACCTGTGCCGTGGCCACTTCCAGTTCCTGGTCGCCCCCGCAATCGGCCAGTATCTTGCCCCAGGGACTGATAATCAGGCTGTGACCCCAACTCTGACGTTTCTGATTATGCCAACCCTGCTGAGCGGCCGCCACCACAAAGCATTGCGTCTCAATGGCCCGTGCACGTAACAGTATCTCCCAGTGTGCCTTGCCCGTGGCATAGGTAAACGCAGCCGGATATGTCAGCAATTGGGCACCCAGTTTTCTCAGTATTATGGCCGGCTCGGCAAAGCGTAGATCATAGCAGATTTGTAGACCCACTTGACCAGCTGGTGTGGTCACTGGTCTCTCCAGACGTTCACCCGGCGCCACTGTATCCGATTCCCTTAAACGTATCTCCTTGGTGGTGGCATCAAATAGATGCATCTTGCGATAAATGCCCGCCAATTCGCCTTTGTCATTGACTATAACATGAGCATTGTAGATCTTTTGGTCGTCTCCCTGCTTAAGTTCATGTATGCCACCCAGCGAGAGCCACATTTGATGGGATTTGGCCAGTTCTTTGTACTGGGTCATCAGTTGCCCGTCTAGTGGCTCGGCCAAAGCCAAAGTCTCGGCCCGATTTTCACCCACAAAGTCGCAACATTCGGGCAGAAAAAGCATTTGAGCTTGCTGGGATTTGGCTTTTGTTATAAGTTCCTCCACTTGACAGAGATTGACGGCCTTGTCGTTGGTGGAACGCATTTGACCCACAGCTATAATTGCACCGGTGGCCATTTTGTGAAGTTTACTTGAGCTGGTAAGGGTGCGCCGTACAATTTTAACTAGATTTGACATTGAGGATGGAGGTGGAGGCGGTGTGTGTGTTATCAACAATTTTTTTTTATTATTGTTGTGTCAGCTGTGTGTGTGTTGACGAAACGGTCACACTTGCCCCATTTTAGGTGGGGCCTAATTTGCTTATTTTTTGGTATTAGTGTGACCTAATTCGATAACAAAATTCTTGCCTTTTTTAGGGATATTGTGGCCATAGGCATTACCAATCAGCGGGAGTCTACCGTGGTATGGGATCGCCGGACTGGTCAACCTTTAGCCAATGCCATTATCTGGTTGGATAATCGTACCACCAGCACCGTTGAAGAGTTACTGGAAACCATACCAAACAATGCCCGAAATATCAACTATTTGCGTCCCCTATGTGGTTTACCCCTCTCCCCCTACTTCTCGGGTGTCAAGCTACGTTGGCTACGGGACAATGTGGCGGTGGTCAAGAAAGCCATGGAAAGTGGAGATGCCATGTTTGGCACCATAGACACCTGGTTGATCTATAATCTGACCGGCGGAGTTAATGGTGGTGTTCACAAAACAGATGTAACCAATGCCTCGCGCACCATGCTCATGAATATCGAGACATTGCAATGGGATACCAATCTGCTGAAATTCTTTGGCCTACCACGTACCATTTTACCCGAAATTTGTTCCAGTGCCGAGCACTATGGTCTCATAGCTCAGGCTCATCTCAAGGGTTTGCCCATTACCGCCGTTTTGGGTGACCAGCAGGCGGCTTTGGTGGGTCAACAGTGTTTGGTCAAGGGTCAGGCCAAGGCCACCTATGGCACTGGTTGTTTTCTGCTCTACAATACGGGCACCTCTATAGTCCAATCCCAGCATGGCCTATTGACCACCGTGGCCTATCAAATGGGACGTAAGGCTCAACCCTACTATGCCCTAGAGGGTAGTGTATCCATTGCAGGAGCTGCCTTCAATTGGTTACGTGATAATATGGGCATCATACAGAATTCGGGACAAATTGAGCCCATGGCACGTATGGTGGACAACTCGTTGGATGTGTACTTTGTGCCTGCCTTTAATGGTTTATATGCGCCATATTGGAATCAGGATGCGCGCGGCGTTATATGCGGGCTCAGCGAGGAGACAACCAGTGAGCATATTGTAAGAGCCACTCTGGAGTCGGTATGTTTTCAGGTGCGCGATATTCTCGATTCCATGCACAAGGATTGTAAAATTCCCTTGGCCAAGTTAATGGTGGATGGCGGCATGACTGTCAACGAGTTGTTCCTGCAGTTGCAATCCGATCTGGTGGGGATTAGTGTGCTAAGAGCCAAAATACCCGAGACAACTGCGCTGGTAAGTTTATAGAAAATTCAATTGAAATATTTAACTAATTGTCTAACGATTTTAGGGCGCTGCCATGACTGCTTACAAGGTAATGGAGCCTAAATATCATATGGATGCTCCACTATCCAAGGGCGGTGCACGAGACCCCGTTGTACCCACTATCAATCAAAAGGATCGTGATTTGCGCTATCAGAAATGGAAAATGGCCATTGAAAGGTCACTCAATTGGGAAACCTCAACACTGGCCCAAGGCGAACGAGACATTTTTGATGAAGCTTAAGAAGTGGGAAGAAAGAGTGATACGGAGCAAATATCCATGGGCAATTGTTTTTAATACATTCAAGAATATAAAAATATACATAAAATTGTTATTAATTTCGATATCGATATGTTTATATGTCATTCAAAAATAATTCTGCATTAATAAGACATTAATTTCGTCATGTGTTAATAAGGCTGGGTTGACACAGTACATTTTAAACATAAAAAACAAACAATTTTAAAACAAAAAACGCTTTTAAACCCCTTTAATATTATAATTAATATTTTTTTTTATAATAATAAATTTTACAACTAAATATTTTTATAAGATATTTATTTCTCCCACTTTTTTTAAAATGATTAACCACTTTTTTATCTCCTTAAAATAAATAACTCCATAAAAAAAAAAATCTTATTATCAAACCAAAAGATAGGTTCTTGAACCGGTTTCGTTACCGGGAAAATAACTAACTTCTTGTTACCAGCACAACAACATGAGTCCTCCCGAATTCCCTAAACATTTTTTTTTATTTGATTAATAAAAAAAATTAATAACAAAAGGCAAATTGAAAAAGCTCTTATGTTTTTTCCCAGAATTTATTTAAAAAACATCCAAAAAATCCTGCTTAAAGGTAGAAGACTCCCTTAAATAAGAGAGGAAGACTTTGACTGAAACGCGCCGGTTCAATCTAGTTCAGAACCGTTCTTGAAACAATAAAATATCTTACTTCAATTTTCAAGTTTCTAGCTTAAATAATGTGTGATAGCCTTGTTCCACTGGCACATTCTTGACAACATTCTCTGAATGTTCCAAATGTTAACATTCGTTCAGTGTATTTTGAATGTTAATTCGTCACGAATGTTGTGATTTCTGTTACCACATGCGTGACGAATGTTGCCATCACTGACACAACATGGTGATAAATATTGACATCACTGTTACAACATTCGTTATTCGCCCGGTTACGTTTATTTTTCCGAAATCGACATCCTATCAATGAGTCAAGTGTCAAAATTTGTAAAATAATCAAGAAAGAAATTCGAAAACTGGCCATACCGTTAGGGGACTACCAAGATCGCCAATAACATAACTAACAAGAACAAGAGGAGTCTCGCAGGCGGACTCCGACCGCATCATCAACGAGGCCAAACAGTACGCCAAGGAAAAAGACATGCATCGAAAGAGAATTGCAGCCCAGAACCAGCTTAAAAGCTACGTTCTCGAGATAAAGGAAGCTGCCGAGCAGGGCGGCTAAAGGATCAGGCAGTTGGATAATTGAAGTGTGCGTTAGAGGTACAGCGAGATCAAAATTCAAGAATTCAACACAAAGTAAAGAGTTTTTCTTTTGGTTACGAGGTGCAAATGGCATTGGGTCTTGAAAGTCTTGGGCAAGCCTTCGCGCTTGGCCCAGTTCAGCCAGGAGCTTTGATACTTGTCGACACATTAAAGCATATAGCGGCGGTTGCTTCGGAAGCTTTCAGTCTTGATTTTTGTCACAAATCAACAGCAAGGCAGAAAAGTAAATTTCAAATAATAATAATTTTTGTAATTTATTTACTTGGTTGTCAATTTGACCATTAACGTGTAACCGAGATGAACATTCGTCAGTGGAACAAGAAAGCATTCCCATTCCAGAATGTTGTTGAATGTTTGTCAGTGGAACAATTTTAAAACTGGCTCTGAACCGGTTTGTCTTTGGGATAATAAATAACTGTATATTATCAACCCAAACACCAAATTTTAAGGTTCTAGCTTGAATAATTTTCGAGATATGGGTCTTAGCCACTTTTGAACCGGTTCAATCTGATTCGGGGAACCGTTTTTGAAACACAGCACACCAAATTCACCAAAATTCAAGTTGCTAGCTTTAATAATGTCTGAGATATCAAACTTTTTTTTGAACTGGTTCAGAACCGGTTATTTTCCAAGAAATTAAATAACTTCATATTATCGTCCCAAACATCAAATTTTAAGTTCATTGCTGAACTATTTTTTTGAGATATGGGTCTAAATTAAATTTAAACCGATTGGGAACCGGTCTTGAAACGGTAAAATGTTTACAAACGATGCTCTGTTTAAAGACACTTCGCTTACATAAGAAACATATTTTTATACCTGTAACCAGGGGTTAATCCCGAAATGAATATCGGTTCCGGTACTGGTACGTACCGAAATGAAAATATCGGTAAAAGGTTCTATTTCGTTTTCAAGTCATTTCGGTTCCGATACGGTACCCAGATTTTTATTTCGGTATACCGGTACGTATCCGTGTACAAACATAATTTTTTGTTCAAAAATTAAAACTGTTTCACAATATCCAAATAAAAATGGATGTATTAAAATTTAAAAAAAAATTTATTTTAAGACTATGCCAAATGAAATAACGTTTTTTAAATATACCGATTTCTATCCGTTTTTATTTCTGGACAAACAATTTCGCTAAACGTTTCTTTATATTTTATATAAAATCTTTCAAAAATCAGAAAAATATTTCCTAATTATGGTTCGAAATAATAGGTCTCTAAATCTTCTGTATTCCTGCCATAAAAAAGAGATATTTTGTTATTTGGATAGATTTAAACCCATACTATAAGACTAGTTTTCAATAAAGCTCTAAAAAACGCTTTAAAACATTTGGAAACCTAAAATCTGCCCTGTGTTATTAACATTACATTTTTCTAAATATTAAAACGGAATTTTCTTCAAATAGGAAATAAAATTTCTAAACTTTCGAGCGAAATTTGAATTACCTCAATAAACTTAATTTCTAAAATTTATATTACCATTTTTCCAACATTTCTATATTAAAGGGAGAATTTTACTAAGACTAAGAAATCCCTTAAATTTAATTAAGGGATTATATTTACGAAAAAAGTTTTTCCGCCTTTCAAGACATTTTTTTCTATATCGTTAAATTATATTAAAGGCCGAATTTCCGAAAAGTACAGATTTTTTTCTGGTGTATAGTGAAATGAAATATATTTCATAAACTGAAATCAATCGCAATAAAAAATTACGTTTCGGTGGGGTTTTCCACGCTCTTAGAAAACTTTCGGTTCTCTATGTTAATACGAGATAGGCCCGGCGCGCTTAAGCGAAATATGCGAACTTTAGTAACAATACAATATTCGGATCCAAATACAGCAGTTTATAAAAATCCCTCCTCGGGTGAAAAAGTCAGCTTTGATATTGAACCTCCCCGTTTTCCGAACATTGCTGGATTTTACGATATTACAAAATTTTTTTATTTGGCTATAAAACCAAATTTTATTTATTTTGGAGTGAATTTTCTACTTTCAGTTTGGTTCCTAAGTAAAAGTATCTTAAATATGTTTCGTGGAGCCTGCAGCAGAAATTTTCGTAATTTAATACAGATGTGCCAGATGTGGTTCATGACCGCGCACTCTTACTGTTAGTAACAAATGTAACGAAACGAATATCATTCCGATCGGCTCAAAAATAACCATTGTCAATGAACCCAACCACCGCCCTCCATTTTTTACCGAACCGGGGCGGAAATTTCCCTACCGAATAATCACATGTCTAATTATTTTCCATAATGTGTTTACAAACAGAATTTGAAGTCAATCGAATGAAAAATAGTTTTTCCATATTTTCAGTTTTTCACACTGTGAAATTCATAGAAGATAATATTTTTTGTAATATGGGCTTTCCAAATAAGTTCGGAGCTAATCGAATGCTAAACATGTGGGCTTTGAACAGTCATATTCGTGAATGTGCAGTTTGAAAATAAATTTGGAGCTAATCGTTTGGAAGTATACTTTCGGCCAATTAAATTGATTTGCAACCAGATGTAATTTTTTTAGGTTAATTTGCGGAAAACTGGTGTGCAGTTGTTGATGAATTTTATTGCGGTTTCCGGTTTTGATACCGGTACGTGGCTTGAAACGGTTTATTTCGGTTTAACGGTTCGGTGTGGTTCCGGTATTATTCCTGCCGAACCCGATTGGCTGCCGTAGCGACGTAGAAGTTAGATTCGTGTTTACACTCGAATCCTGTCCAACATAATGTTTGGATTCGTTTTTATTGCATATATATATTTGAATATCTTTTATCAAAAAACTGTAGAAAGCATCTCCTGTGCTGTGCGCTGCTGCTGCTTCTGTTGCTGTGTTTCTGGCAGTGTGTCTCTGTGTGTGTTTGAGCTTCCCAAGTCCTTACACCTGCTCAGCACCTGCACCTGGCTCCAATTCATTTTGCCCACCAGCTGCCTCATCCACAGCCACCACAGCAGCGGCGGCTACAGCTGCGGCTGCCGGATCCACTCCAACGCCGCCGCCGCCACCACCAGCCAAGTCGGGATTATTTGAATGCGGATTGACCACCGCTATGGGTGGTATCGGATTGCCACCTAAAAAAGAAGCTTATGTAAATGAGGGGGACACCATTATGGATGGCTAGCCCAGGCTCACGCACTGGCATCTAGTTCCAAGGGTGGATCAGCATTTGCCTCGGCGAGATTTGTAACAGATTTGGATTTAACACACTGAAAGTCCACATGACGACTCTTGGCCTCCTCCTTTTCCCAGGACATGTGTATAAAGGGACGCTGTACATAGCTGTAGATGACCTCAGCCCGGCCGCCCGGACGACGGCGTATTTTCTCTTTGTGCGTGGGATAGCCTTCAATGCCGCAGCGTATTTTCTTAAGCCCTCGATCCTTCATCACCTGCTTGGCCACATCACGATTTTCGATATATTTGAAAAAGCGATGCATGGCGGTGCTGTGTACAGCTAAATCAGGGAGTAGACGTTTAATAGGGATTAAATTGTAAAAAAAAAACAACTTACTCTGGCAATACTCCTCGCCCATTTGTGGCGGAAACTCCTCATCCCAATCGACCATATCATCCTCCAGCAATACCACCACATGACATTCACGATCCCCTCGCTGTGCCGAAGCCACCATTAAGGGTAATATCAGATCCTCCAGAAATAATTCAAATTGCTGGCGTGCTCCTTCATTGCTTAGCTCATGGAGCAGGCCTCCTTTTTGTGAAACAAAACAACACAGAAGAAGGCATGTGAGTGAGAGAAAGGAAGCAAACAAAGCAGAAATGGCCACAACTAAGGTTCGCCCAGGCATTTTTGGTACTAAGTTTACTCACTTAGATTCTGGCAGCGCACGGTGGTGGCATCAAAGGGTATTAAAAGATAATCGCAGGCCTCCTTCAGTTCTGGCACCGAAACGGTGGGTGGACAACGAATTACACCACTTTTATAGTACTCCAAAATGGCACGAAAAACCAAATGTGAAATACCATCGGCCACATCATATTCACCGCGCTCATTGGGGTGAACAAACTGGAAACCGGAGCCAAACATGGTGCCCAGCATGGTGGTGGGATGGGCAGTGAGCAGAGATTGCTCTACGGTAAAGCGTACACCATCCACCAGCATGGAGATACGATCGGGAGGTGCTACCAGGCGGGCGGACAAAGAGGCCTGGCTGCTAGTGGATGCTCCACCTCCGGCAGACACGGCTGTGTGTGTTTGTGTGGATCTTGCTTGGGCACAGCCTCCTCCTCCTCCTCCTCCAACGCTGCCGCCGCCTACACTGGACATGTTGTTGGTTTTATTCATGCGACAGCGATTTTTCAATATGCGCCGTCTACGCTCCTCAGCTGCCTCTGAATTCTCTTCGCTGCTGTCACTGTATGTGTCTTGTTGTTGTTTTGTGCTGCTGCTGCTGATTGTTGTTGCTGCTACTACTATTCGAATTGGGAGTTGTTGACATGTTTGTCGAATTTCCTACGACAGGGGGTGATTCTAAGGGCAATGACTACAGATAAATCTAGTTTTTGCTTTTTTTTTTTTTTTCTACTTTTTTTTCTATATAGACAAAGGGCGTTCTGTATTACAGAATAGAGATGTGCAAACGATCGATAGATTAGTGATGGGCTCACGATACACAGAGAAAAGTAGGCGCAAGGAGAAAACTGAAAATAAATATATAAAAAATATAACGTTATTATATTAGTGTGACCGTTGTCGACATTAATGGAAGAATTTCCATTAATTTTTTGTGTTATTCTCAAAAACTAAACGTTTTTTGATAAAAAGTCACTAAACATAAAACATGTGTTTCCATCATATCTTCCATTTTTATCTGAAACATTTCTTTATAAAGTGAATATCTTCTAAGATAAGTGAAAATAAACTTATTTTTAAAGGATACAAATTTTTAAATAACAATTATTTTCTTATTTTTAAATAAAAAATTAAAATATAATCGATATTCTATAATTTTTAAATACAAATTTTTTTAGCAGTTAAATTTAAATTTTATATTATAAATATAAAAATATATTATATTTATAAAAAATAAAAAATTTAATTTGATTTAAAACATAAAATTTTTGAATAACAGTTAAAAATTAAATTTTATTATACAAATTTTAATTAAATTAAAAATTAATTTTTTAATTGTTATAAAAAATTTGTATTATAAAATTTTTTAATAAAAATTACTTATCTAGTAGGCATCAGTAAATCTTAGAATGTCTTTGTTAGGAGGATACAAGATTTACTAAACTAAATAGATTTAGAAAATTTTTATAAAAATGTATTTTCTATTATAAAAATTACAAAATAAAAATTAATTAAACTTTTTATAATAAAAATTTATTTTTAACTGCTTTTAAAAGATTTTTATATAAAAATTAAAATTTAACTGTTAAAACAAAATTTTTATTTAAAAATTATAATATAACAATTTCAAAAATCTTGTTGTGTTAAAAATTGCAAATAAAAATGTATCCTTTTTTAGGACTCACCATTGAAAATTATGAAGTTTAATGTATTCCATTTCATCAGGGGAACCATTTTTCGAAGTAATTTTTTTCACTTCCATAACTGTTATTTTCGGTTCCTGATTTTTTACGAATTTCCATTTGCGCCAAATTTGAACTTTTTTCGTAATCAGCAACCCAAAATACCGTTGAAATTTGTATAGGTGGTATTATTTAATTTATTCCGTGACCAGTCACAGTGATTTTTCAAAAAGTCACCCACAAGGCCCAACTCTATAGGGTAGTCGTTTGCCAAAAATCGATACATCCGTTACTCAGTCTTATGAACTAACGGCCACACTATTCCTCTACACACTAACAATCGCACCCCGATAAACCCACATGCAACCCTGTGTATACGCAAAGATGGAGGACAATTTATACGCGACAAATCTGTGAAAATCTTGTAAATAATCATAAGAATTGCATAGTTAATGCAAACATTATGCAAACCAAGTGAAGCGTGAGTGCCAAATACATAAAAACACACAATTTGCATAAGCTGGGCCCGTTTAGTCCCAGTAAGAAGTTGCAGTAAATGTAAAAATGTGTCTGCGGCGGCAAAAAAAAACCCAAGTAAAAATTTATATATCAAAATTTTGCCCCCCAAACAAAGCAGCAACAACAAAAACGGGCGAACTGTGAAAAATCCCCCATTCCCGTGCCAGCAATTCACAACTTAAAACTTCAAATCGTACAAAAATGTGCAATAAGCAAAAACAAATAATATTGCTACAAATAAAAACGTAGAAAAAAAAGTGCAAAAAAAAAAAAATGATTGTGAGCTGGGGCAGTGTGAGAGAGGAAGTGTAGGAGGAGAGGGAGGCTGGCTGAGTGACAACTAAAAGCTTATTGCTTTCGTATGCAAGCCACCTGCTTGCTTCTCGCTTGCACTTATGTGTGAATTAAGCGCGCCCTTTAAACGTGCCCGCTAGGTGCGAGCGAAACGGAGCGAGTGGTGGTGGCATAGCGGTCAGCTTTTGTGTGTGTGGGAGGCCAGCGATTTTCTACTTTACTCTTTTTTTTGTGTATTATTTTTGTGTGTGTGAAAACACAGCAGAAGAAATGCAGAGAAAATGTACAAATTTTCATCATAACAACCAAAAAGCAAACTAATTAAACATAAATTCATCTTTTTTCGCATTTACTTCAAGAAATTTGACTAAAAACTGATCGCAGAACTGTGCAAGGCAGACGACGAATAACGGGCAAAAAGAAGTGCGTGCAAAAACAACGAACAAAAACAAAAAAAAAAAAAAGAAAAGGGGACAGAGAGGAGGATCATACGCCTTGGTCTCTTTCGGGTGTGCAAGGCACCTCAGAGGATTAGCAAAGTGGCGTCGCTAATCAGGAATTGGGCTGGGGCAGCAGCGGCGTCCATGTTCCACCACAGCAACAACCACCACCACAACAACAACAATTGCACCACAACCAGGAGAGCGCCCGAGCAGCAGCCGCCGGTGTGGTGTCGCCAACTGTGGCCTTAAGCATGTAGTAAGTAGTGAAGCCTCGGCCAAGACTTCGCCTCTGCCAATGCTGAATTCTGTTTCATTAGGTCTTGGACGCAAATTCCGGGGTTCTCTAAGCAAGCACACGCAGTAGCAGCAGAAGTAACGAAATCCAACACACACACAATAATGTCACAAAGAGGTAAACGCGGTGGCAATCAGCAGCCACAGCAGCAGCATCATCCGCCACCGCCCCCGCCTCCAGCGCCGCCGCTGCTGGAGCCACATCGCAAGGATGTGGAACCGCAGCCGCCGCCCACTAAACGACGTAAAGGTCGACCGCCCAATGGGGCAACTACGACGACGACGACGACAACAACGCCAACGGTTAAGGAGCCAGCGCCCGCTTTACCCGTAAATCATAGTAAAATTGAACCAGCCGAGCAGTTGGAACCGCCGCCAGAAACAGGAGGAGGAGGAGGAGGAGCAGGGGCCAGCAGCCTTAGCAAATCCAAGTCAACGAAATTGGCCAAATCCTCTAGTAAAAGTAAATCGCAAAGTGTCAGCGCGGGGGCCAACAGCGGGGCGAGCAGCTCTTGGCAGGCTCGCTCCGTGGCCGACATTAAAATGTCCAGCATCTATAATCGCAGCTCGACAGAGGCCCCAGCTGAACTGTATCGGTAGGTATCCAATTCATAGCATAAGGAATTACTTCTAATCAAACTCAATCTTTTCACTTACAGCAAGGATCTCATTAGCGCAATGAAATTGCCCGATTCGGAGCCATTGGCAAACTATGAGTATTTAGTTGTCACGGATCAATGGAAACAGGAATGGGAGAAGGGCGTCCAAGTGCCCGTCAATCCCGATTCGCTGCCCGAGCCGTGCGTTTATGTGCTGCCGGAGCCAATTGTGTCGCCAGCGCATGACTTTAAGCTGTAAGTGTGCCAATTTTTGAAGTTGTTATAAACATTTTTCTTGTTAGTTCTTGGCCACAATATTGATTCTGCTTTAAATTAAAAAGATATGGCGACAGGATAGGGCTAAGTTAAGAAATTTTAAATTGTTCAGTAATGTCCTAAAGCCAGCCATAGAATGTTAGAATTTCATTTAAAAATTCGTTAAAAAAATATTTCGGTGTTGTCTTCGTATACACTAAGCAAGTGTCCAAATGTAGGAGCATAGCCGGAAATCATATCATACTCCGATGGCTATACCTCATGGTAGTGCGACCGATGCTTACCATCGCAACCTGTCCTAAAGGCGGCTCTAAAGTTCTGATGGAGATATCACCAATTCATCAGCAACACTGCTGAAAGTGACAGCAAAAGGAGTAGGCAGGAACTGCATAGAAAACCTCAAAAGACTCTAAAACGCTGAAGAAGGAAATCCCTATAATTCCTCAACCCAGAGACGAAATGGTAACAGATTTCCACTTTCACAGATTCCACTTTGGTGACGCTACAATAGAAAACAAAAAGTTTTTCTCACTAGAACTAGTTTATGGACCGATCGTTCCTATGGCAGCTATATGATATAGTCATCCGATCCGGCCGATTCCGACAAATGTGCAGCCTATGTGTATTTAAAGACTTTTTGCAAAGTTTGGTCAAGATAGCTTCAAAACTGAGGGAGGAGATAGCATAGAAACAGACGGACGGACAGACGGAGACATGGCTATATAGACTCAGCTCGTCATGCTGATCAAGAATATGTATAGTTTATGGGGTCGGAGATGCTTCCTTCTATGCGTTACAAACATCGTGACAATTTTAATATACCCTCTGCAAGGGTATAATTATGGAAGATATGAGGATTTTTCAAATTTCGGAGGTGGCAACTCTACTATCGTTCATCTGATCGGAAAACGATGTATGGGAGCACGATAAGTAATGTTGAGTAGAGTTAATATCCATCTAACTCTTTAATTGTGGGTTTGTGGAAGAAATCCAAAATAAACTTAATCTACCTACAGGTATAAGGAGATTATGTTCCATACCACTTCAAACCTCTAGCTCTTACCATCTCTGAGATATGCGCGCTTATATGGACAGACCGACATGGCTATATCGACTTGGCTGTTGATGCTGATCAAGAATATATATAGTCGGTACACACTTTGAAAAAAAAAACGACTATACTACATATGTACTACATATTCGGGTGTCGTGGTTTTAATTCGATATTTGGAAGATACCACCTTAAATAAAACCTGAGCGATCAGATTAGTTCTGTACTACTATTATGTACAAAGCAGCTGTTCGTGACACCTGTTAAATAAGGAACTAATAAACATGTTATTAGTAGACAGCGGACTTCAGATTGAATTTAACCTTGCAGGCCAGTGTGAATGTTTTATTTAAAATGTTTTGAGCACTGCAATTTCAACACATTTCCCTTGGCCTACTATGATGAAGTTTAATCTGAAAAAATTCCAAAAATCCGCTGTCTAGTCATTATTCAATATTTGAATATTTAACACTGCAATTTTTTGTTTAAACTAAATCAATAACAAGAAGGTAAAGCTAATTTAGTCTATGCAAAAGTAATACACTTGCAAGTATACACTTGCGAATGCTCGTGCCAAGTGGTCGTTTTGATAGGATATATATAGGGTAATTCTTTTTTAATCCGAATAATATTTTTAATTTTTATTTGATTTTATCGGACAATTTTATATCCTTTTATACACTTGAAAAGTGTATATTAATTTTGCTCAGAAGTTTGTAACGCATAGAAATATTCATTTCCGACCCCATAAACTATATATATTCTTGATCAGGACGACGAGCTGAGTTCATTTCCGCTTGTCCGTCCGTCCGTCTGTCTGTCTGTCCGTCTGTCTGTCCGTCTGTCTGTTTTTACGCGAACTAGTCTCTCAGTTTTAAAGCTATCGAGCTGAAATTTTGCACAGAGTCTTCTTTTTGCTGCACGCAACTAATATGTCGGAACCGGCCGGATCGGATGACTATATCATATAGCTGCCATAGGATCGATCGGTCTAAGAACTAGTTCTAGTTAGAAAAACTTTTTTGTTTTCCATCGTAGCGTCACTAATCTTGGTATATGTTAGTTTTATTTGCTTCCCCATAATTCTGGAAAAATGTATCAAAATCGGATCACTATAGCATATAGCTGCCATAGGAACGATCGGTCGAAAAATAAGTCTGTGTGAGAAAAACTTTTTTAATTTCCATCGTAGCGTCTCCAATCGTAGTATATATTTGTTGTATATGTTTCCACACAATTCTGAAAAAATTGATAAAAATCTGATGACTATATCATATAGCTGCCATATAAACGGTCGCTCAAAAAACAACTTCTAGTGAGAAAAACTTTTTTGTTTTTTTATCGTAGCGTCCCCAATCTTGGTTTATATAAGTTTTTTATGCTTTCACATAATTTTGAAAAAATTTATCAAAATCGGATGACTATAGCATATAGCTGCCATAGGACCGATCGGTCGGGAAATGTGTTTTACTAAGAAAAGTTTTTTTTATGGTATCAAATTTTTATTATCAATGATTTAAAAATGTTAAATATCTGATATCTATATCCTATATATATTTTTCCAGTTAAATCAGTTGGAGTAAAGTTTTTCAAGTGTATTAAAACTTCGGCACAGTCGAAGTTAGCTTTGCCTTCTCGTTTTATATCAATTTTTAGATCCTTTTCCTAAGTAACGGGTAAATCGTTGTCGAGCTTTAACTTACGTTTTCGTTTCCACTTAATAATATTAGATAATTGTTGTTAAAGTTAATGTTAAATTTTTTCTTTGTGATATTTACGACCGCTTTACGCTTGAGAGAATCGAAACAATGGCGCACAACCAACTTCGGTCACTCTGGCATCCTTCAGGGGAACACCCTTTTACCAACAGTCACTGCTTACTCTATCCCAACAGAATAGCTCCCTGTCCCCTTTCACGTCTTCATTCCTTTTAGATAAGAGTGGAGTCAGGGTCCGGGCAGGACCGCAGAAATCTATAAAAATGTACACTGATGACTCGAAACTCGATAATGGAGTGTATACTACGACATCTGTCATTCTTTTAGACAATTAGATCATTGTAGTGTCTTTCAGGCGGAAATCCTTGCGATCAAGGAAGCTCTAATATGTGTACAATAAACCGCCATTAAAGCCCTCGGCTCAATATCCACCAATTCGTTATCGGTAAATGATTGTCGCAAATCTCTTCAAGAGATGGTCTGACACAAGCCTCATTTGGGTTCCCAGACACAGGGACATAGATGTCAATTGCAAAGCCGACGAACTCTCAAGACAAGTCGCTACCCACCAACCCCCTTCCCGATAAGGAAACTGTAGGTATGCCCATGGCGACGTGCAGGTTCATCATACAAGATTTATACAAACAAAAAGCTACTCAAAAATGACGGACTCGCAGCGAAAAACGCTCATTGGACCTATGCAGGTCTATTATAGGTCACAGGCTGGTTGGAACACATGCCGCCAGACTAAGTGAACCCTGCAATGACTTCTGCAGAAGCTGCGGGGAAGAGGAAGTAGTGAAATCTGCCTCACACTCATTTCGTGCTCTGGGTCATCGAAGACAGAAATTCCAAGGCTCATACTTTTTAACAGATATATCCTAACTTTCGGATATATCGCAAAAAAAATTAAATATAAAGACTAAATGGGCTGAAAGAACTATGTTTGTACATTTACGATTTTTCAATGAGGAAAAAGTAGTAGTAGTTCCTAAAGTAAGAAAGGAAAAAGCTAAAATTATTTTATTATTATTTATTTGCAATTTCCATAGTCCAAAAAATCGCTTCCTGCGCATTACCAAAGACGAGCACTATTCGCCGGACTTGCATTGTCTGACAAATGTTGCTGCCTTGGCGGAGAATACATGTGCCTATGACATTGATCCCATTGATGAGGCCTGGTTGCGTCTATATAATGGGGATCGGGCTCAATGCGGTGCATTTCCCATTAATGAGACGCAATTCGAGCGTGTTATCGAGGAACTAGAGGTGAGTGTTCAATTCTTACTTTCCCGTTTACTTTTTTTTATTCTTGTTGTACGTTGTTGTTTTTTAGGTACGTTGCTGGGAGCAAATTCAGGTCATACTTAAACAGGAGGAGGGACTGGGCATTGAATTTGATGAGAATGTCATCTGCGATGTTTGCCGTTCACCCGACTCGGAGGAGGCCAACGAAATGGTATTCTGTGATAATTGCAATATTTGTGTGCATCAGGCTTGTTACGGCATTACAGCAATTCCATCAGGTAAAATTATGGCTAAAATAGAGAGAATCGGCTCTTTTATTAATCGCCTTTTGATCTCTTTTCAGGCCAATGGCTATGTCGCACCTGCTCTATGGGCATTAAACCAGACTGTGTGCTTTGTCCCAATAAGGGTGGCGCCATGAAATCTAACAAATCGGGCAAACATTGGGCCCATGTCTCCTGCGCCTTGTGGATACCAGAAGTGAGCATTGGCTGTGTGGATCGCATGGAGCCCATTACGAAAATCTCAAGCATTCCCCAATCTCGTTGGTCATTGATCTGTGTGCTCTGTCGCAAACGTGTGGGCAGCTGCATTCAATGCTCGGTAAAGCCCTGCAAGACAGCGTATCATGTCACCTGTGCATTCCAGCATGGCCTGGAGATGCGTGCCATTATCGAAGAGGGCAATGCCGAGGATGGTGTCAAATTGCGTTCCTATTGCCAAAAGCATAGCATGAGCAAGGGTAAAAAGGAGGGCGGAGGCGGTGCCTCGGCTAGCAGCAGCATGCACAAAGCAAATAAATATGGCATACGAGGAGGCGGTGGTGAAGGAGCAGCTGGTGCAGGTGGCGCCGGTGATGATAACAATAGCCAGGCAACGGCTGGTGGGGGCAGGTGGACCGGGTGGCGAGGATCAGCGTAGGCGTAAAAATCATCGTAAGAATGATATGACTTCCGAGGAGCGCAATCAGGCCAGAGCTCAGCGATTGCAGGTAAGTGAAGTTTATAAAGCAAAGGCACTTGATATATTAGATAGCGCATTTTAGATAGATTTAGTTTTGCTTTCGACGAAGTTATCTTTAATTAATCGTTAAACCTATTTTTTTTTGTATATAAATATTTTTCAAAAACAGCAGTAAAAAAAACAACCCTTGTAATCGAGACTCGATAGTGTTTTCCAACAGATCTTCGAACACTGTTTTCCAACATTCCTCTTCAACATTGTTTTCCAACACTGTTTTTCAAAACTTTTTCCCAATATTGTTTTCCAACGTTGTTATTCCAACACTGTATTCCAACACTTTTTAAACACTGTTTTTCAACATTGTATTCCAACATTGTTATTCCAAAACTGTTTTCCAACACTGTTTTTATACTCTGATTTTTCAACATTGTTTTTAACATTGTTTTCTCCACATTGTTTTTCAACACTGTTTTCAATATTCTTCTTGAACATTGTTTTCCAATACTGTTTTCCAACTTTGTTTTTTTGACATTGTTTTTTAACATTGCTATTCCAACACTGTTTCTGAGCACTGTTTCCAACATTCTTATTCAACATTTTTAAAATTTTTTTCAACATTGTTTCCAGACTGTTTTCAACATTGTTTCAACACTGTTTTCCAACATTCTTCTATTTCCTCTTCATCATTGTTTTCCAACTCTGACTTCCAACACTGTTTTTCAAAACTGTTTTCCAACATTGTTTTCCAACATTGTTATTCCAACACTTCTTTAAACACTGTTTTTCAACATTGTTTTCCAACATTGTTATTCCAAAACTGTTTTCCAACACTGTTTTTCAACATTGTTTTCCAACACTGCTTTCCAACACTGTTTTTCAAAACTTTTTCCCAATATTGTTTTCCAACGTTGTTATTCCATCACTGTTTTCCAACACTTTTTTAAACACTGTTTTTCAACATTGTATTCCAACATTGTTATTCCAAAACTGTTTTCCGACACTTTTATTAAACTTTGTTTTTCAACATTGTTTTTAACGTTGTTTTACCACATTGTTTTTCAACACAGTTTTCAACATTATTCTTGAACATTGTTTTCCAATACTGTTTTCCAACATTGTTATTCGAACTCTGTTTTTTGACATTGTTTTTTAACATTGCCATTCCAACACTGTTTCTGAGCACTTTCTTATTCAACATTGTTTTTCAAATTTTTTTTTTCAACATTGTTTTTCAAATTTTTGTTTCAACATTGTTTTCCAACATTGTTTTCCAACATTCTTCATCATCATTCCTCTTCATCATTGTTTTCCAACACTGTTTTTCAAAACTGTTTTTCAATATTGTTTTCCAACATTGTTATTCCAAAACTGTTTTTCAACATTGTTTTCCAACACTGTTTTTCAAACATTGTTTTCCAACATTTTAAACTTTGTTTTCAACATTGTTTTTAACGTTGTTTTCCCACATTGTTTTTCAACACAGTTCTTCAACATTATTCTTTAACATTGTTTTCCAATACTGTTTTCCAACATTGTTATTCCAACTCTGTTTTTTGACATTGTTTTTTAACATTGCTATTCCAACACTGTTTCTGAGCACTGTTTCCAACATTCTTATTCAACATTGTTTTAAAAATTTTTTTTCAACATTGTTTTCCAGCACTGTTTTCCAACACTGTTTTCCAACATTCTTCATTATCATTCCTCTTCATCATTGTTTTCCAACTCTGACTTCCAACACTGTTTTTCAAAACTGTTTTCCAACATTGTTTTCCAACATTGTTATTCCAACACTTCTTTAAAAAACACTGTTTTTCAACATTGTTTTCCAACATTGTTATTCCAAAACTGTTTTTTTTTGAAATTGTTTTCCAACATTTTTTTCCAACATTGTTATTCCAACACTGTTTTCCAACATTGTTATTCCAACACTGTTTGTCAACACTGTTTCCAAAATTCTACTTCAACATTGTTTTTCAAAACTGTTTTCCAACACTATTTTTCAACATTGTTTTCCAACACTGTGTTTCAACATTGTTTTCCAACACTGTGTTTTAACATTGTTTTCCAACACTGTGGTTAACACTGTGTTTCAACATTTTTAGAACAAAATTCTTCCAACATTGTTTTCCAACATTCTTCATTTTAAACATTGTTTTCAACATTGTTTTAACGCCGTTTTCCAACCTACTTCTTTAACTTGTTTTCCAACACTATTTTTGTACTTTGTTTTCCAACATTTTTTTTCCCTTGTTTCAACATTGTTTTGTTTCAACAAATTTTCCAACACTGTTTTTCAACATTGTTTTCCATCAACACTGTTTTCAAATTTTTTTCAACATTGTTTTCCAACACTGTTTTCCAACATTCTTCATCATCTTCTTTCATTTGTTTTCCAACACTGTTTTTCAAAACTTTTTTCAATATTGTTTTCCAACATTGTTATTCCAACACTTCTTTAAACACTGTTTTTCAACATTGTTATTCCAAAACTGTTTTCCAAAACTGTCTTCCAACACTGTTTTTCACCATTGTTTTCCAAAACTTTTTTCCAACATTGTTATTCCAACACTGTTTTCCAACACTGTTTGTCAACACTGTTTCCAAAATTCTACTTCAACATTGTTTTTCAAAACTGTTTTCCAACACTATTTTTCAACATTGTTTTCCAACACTGTGTTTCAAAATATTGTTTTCCAACATTCTTCTTCACCATTGTTTTTCAACATTGTTTTCTAACGCCGTTTTCCAACCTACTTCTTTAACTTTGTTTTCCAACACTATTTTTGTACTTTGTTTTCCAACATTTTTTTCTCCCTTGCTTTTCAAAATCGGTTTTAACAATTTTTCCAACACAGTTTTTCAACATTTTTTTCCAACACTATTTTCCAACATTCTTCTTCAACTTTGTTTTCTAACACTGCTTTCCAATATGTTTTTACAAAAAATGAACTATAGTTCATAAAAATGAACTATAAATATGTCAAAAAATGAATAGTTTAAAAAATGAACTATAATTCAAACACTGAGACCTAGTTTATTAGTTCATTTTAATGAATTGTTCATTTGAATAAGTTCACGAAAATTGGAACAACTCTATTACATACCTTATTTGCGTAACTTTATTCGCTTTTTTCCTGGACTATAAAAGCTCAAAAGTATAAAATAAATAAACAAGTATTATGTTTCCCCCCAGCACCAGAACCTTTAATTCCCCAAAATGCGCCATTTACTATATATTCAATTTCTTTGTTTATTGTTATTAAATTATTTCTCATCTTCTTGATTACCCCCCTTAACTATTCCAGGAGGTGGAAGCCGAATTCGACAAGCATGTTAACATCAATGACATCAGTTGTCATCTGTTCGATGTCGATGATGATGCCATTGTGGCCATTTATAACTATTGGAAGCTCAAACGTAAGTCCCGTCACAATCGTGAGCTTATACCCCCCAAATCTGAGGATGTGGAAATGATAGCCCGCAAGCAAGAGCAACAGGATTTGGAGAATCACAAGCTGGTGGTTCACTTGCGTCAGGACTTGGAGCGTGTACGCAATCTCTGCTATATGGTTAGCCGGAGGGAGAAACTGTCGCGATCGCTGTTCAAGTTACGTGAACAGGTTTTCTACAAGCAGTTGGGTGTGCTGGATGATGTACGTCTGCGAGAAAAACAGCCGCAGCTGCAGCAACAGCAAGAGGAGAAGGAGAAACAAACGCTGGACTTGGAGGCCGTTATCTATGCCAATGATGGTCCCACTCTGTATGATCGCTTCTATAGCTCAGCAGGGGGACATACTGTGCCGGCACAGTATCAAAATTTGGAATACATACTGGAACAGCTAATGGGCAAGCTCCAAGCAAGTGGTAAACCCGGCAGAGGACGTGCCTCTCAGTC
Source organism: Lordiphosa mommai (assembly GCA_018904225.1). Lineage (NCBI taxonomy): Eukaryota > Metazoa > Arthropoda > Insecta > Diptera > Drosophilidae > Lordiphosa > Lordiphosa mommai. The sequence continues at coordinate 168,381 of JAEIFT010000401.1, read as the reverse complement.
GCCCAATAAGCGCAAGCAGGTGACGGCCAAGCAGATGTCCACCTCACCAAACAAAAAACTCAATAATGGTGCAATAAGCTCACGCACATCCTCACCCGAAAAGCCACCAGCTGCTGGTAAGGGCAAGGTGGCCAAGCAGCCGCCAGCCCCAGCGCCCTCAAATTCCGGGAGGCGTGCCTCGAAGAGCGTCGGGACGACGGCGACGTCAACCCAAACTCATCATCAGAACCGAAGTCGAGCGTCCTCCCCTACGTCTAGCGGCAGTTCATCATCGGGTGATACCAGCTCGCCGCAGGGTAGCAGCAGTAGCTCCCAAAGTTCCTCCGGCAGTGAGTCGGGCAGTGAAAGTGGCAGCTCCAGCCGAAAATCCCACACAGAAGCTGCAGCGACGGTTAAGAAGCAAAGCTATGCCCGTTCGATGGAGAAGAGACAAAAGCAACGTCAGCAAAGGCGACAAAGTGAAGCAGCTAAGGGTGCGTCTAAAGCGTCTGTCGATTCTCCCAGCAGTTCCAGCGAGGAAGAGGATGAGGCAGAGTCGAAGCAGCAGCAACCGCCACAACAACAGCAGCAGCAGCGGCGCAGGACCAAGAGTGAAGTCAAGTCAGTACCTAATAAAACCCAGCAGCAGCAGCCAACTAAGTCAAAGCAGAGCTCAACGGCAGCAGCGGCGGCGGCGGGAAAAAGAAAACTCTCCACTACCACCAATCCTAGGGGACTTGCCCAAATGGACAAAGATGCTGCCGGTGCGTCCATGTCGAGCGATGAAAGTGAAGAGCTGTTGCCTCTAAAAGAGGAACAACGTGCACCAGGTCCAGGACGTCCAACCCTAGCCAGTCGAAAACTGGGCCAACAGATCTATTCCGATTCGGATAGCTCACCCTCCTCCAGCAGTCCCGAACCCGAGCCCGAGTTGACCAATCAGCAGACCATACGCACCAAGGCGGCCATGAAGGAGTTTGTGCCGGCCAGTAGTAAGACCAAATCCTTGAAAGAAACCAAATCGAATTCGAAGCCAGCATTTCCCGCCGATCTGCTGGTGGTACCACAACGTCAGGCAGCCAAAAAGGCCTCGGAGAATATGCGCTCCACGAATCTCGCCACCAATCAGCAGCAGCAGCCGACCACAGCAGATAATGCCGCCGAGAGACTACGAGAGCCAGAAACCGGCACCACAACAACAACAACAACACCAGCGAGTAATAGCAATAAGGTTAAAGCAGCCAAGGAAGCAGACAAAGTTCGACCCAAAGAGCAGCAACAGAAGGGAGGAAAATCATCTGCGGAAACCACAGCCGAAAGGGGTAAGCGTGGACGACCACCCAAAGTGCCCAAAGAGCCGCCACCCGCAGAGAAGGAAAAGGAGAAACCAATCACACCTGCCGAAGCCACTAAAACAACGCCCCATCCGCCCGCCAGCAAGTCCAATTTTGCCGTCTCCTATGTACCCCAAAGGCAGGCAGCCAAAAAGGCAGCCGAACAGCTGAAAAGCAGTAAGCCCAACCTGGACAGCAATGCTGCAGCATCAGCAGAGAAGGAGGAAAAGGAACCAGCGGCAGCAGCAGCAACGCCCTCACCTGTTAAACCTGCGCGACGAACCTCACTCAAGGAGACGCCCAATCGTAGACGTTCCAAAGAGGAGCTGGTGGTCACCCCAGTTAAACGACGCGTGGCTGCACCCAATTTGTCCAGCTCCAGTTCCGGTGATAGTAACAGCTCTAGTTCCTCCAGCAGTGGCTCTGGCTCTGGCAGCAGTTCCAGCAGTGGCAGTGGCAGCGATTCTGAAAGCGAATCCAGCGATAATGAGAAGCCTACGCCCAGCAAGGAAGCCACCACCACCACCTCCTCCTCCACTATAGTGCCAAAGCGTTCAGCACGCAAATCCTTGGATAAACCTCCTCCACCCGCCACCCGAACGCGTCAAAATTCCACCACTAAATCACCCAAAAGCACGCCACAAAAGGTGGCCCCAGTGGAGGAGACACCCACTCCAACCAAATCAATAAACTTAAGACGCAAATCCTCCCTAGATGAGTCCACCAAGCGGGCCACACGTCACTCCACCACCAAATCCAGACCAGCCTCGCCCTCTCCCAACAAATCCTCACCGGAAAAGCTCCTGAACAGACGTAAATCTCGTGCAGATGAATCAACCGAAAAGCCCCTAAACAGACGTAAATCTCGTGCAGATGAATCACCCAAAAAGGCCTCAAATTTGGAACAGGAAATTACACAAAGAAAGGCGGCCAGCGGTAGGGCTAACAGTGCATTGGATAAATTGCTGGACAAGAAGCAGCAGCAAATTGACAAGGCAGAGGAGAAGGAAAAGACACCCGAACCCCAACCAGCCTTGCCGGAGCAAGCCCTGCCCGCTCTAGAGGCCGGTGAACTGCCCATGGACATAGATGAGGAATTGACCACTGCACCCACACACACACAACTCTCCACCAGTGTCATAATAGACGATATCCATCCACCCGCTGCACCACTACCCGCCTCACCCACACCCACGCCCACATCCAATGATGAACTCTCCGATAATGGCAGTGATCTAAGCGAAAATCAACGTCGTCGTCAAAGATGGCGCTCAAGACGTCGTCGCCGAAGACGTAGCCATGAGCCCGATGAGGAGGAGCACACCCATCATACCCAGCATTTGTTGAATGAAATGGAAATGGCACGAGAGCTGGAGGAAGAGCGTAAAAATGAATTAATGGCCAATGCCAGTAAATATTCCGCCTCCACATCCTCACCAGCGGTAACAGTTATACCAACCGAGCCACCAGAAATAATAGAATTGGACTCCAATTCGGGTGAGCAACAACTAACACCTGCCCTTAATCTACCTACAACGGCACCCAGTGTCTTGGAGCCCATAGTGGATACCATATTGGAAATGGAGGATAGTAAATTTGCACAAAATTATGCCTCCAGCATAGCCAGTGTATTGAATCCACCGCATACGGGTCAATTGAGTTTATTGGTGGAAGGCAAACAATTAAGCGAGGAGGATAATATACAGGCCACACGAAATTTGTTGGAAAAGTTGAGAAAAACCAAGCGTAAGGCACAGGATGATAAGGAACTAATGCCACCTGCGGTGTTTCCTTTGTACAATGCAGCAGCTGAAAATGAGGAGCCAACCCAGCAGCAGCAACCACAAAGTTGCCTATTTGGGCACAACTCCTCGGGTCCCAATTCCGAGGCTAGTTTAACCATAAAGGATTCACCTTTAACAGCCAATAGTGGCAGCTATGCCAACAGTTTAACCAATACACCCAATGCCACACCCAATAATCTAACAGGCAGCAATTACTATGCTCCACCCCAGCAGCAGCAGCAGCAGCAAACGGTTTGCCCACAAAAAAGCAGCAGCAACAATACCCCACTCTCCTCCAGCAATGGTGGTGGTGGTGCACCTGACTTTGTGGATTTGGCCGCAGCAGCGGTGAAAAATAATTTGGTTAATAACTATGCCAGCGGCACACCCTTACCACATCAACCGGGAACGGCTAATCACAGCAAATTGAGTGACTATGATGAGAATACCAGAATGCAATCACCACCCTTTGGACGTATGCAGCAATGGAATGAAAATGATTTGATTGCAGCACGCAGAAGTAGTTCACCCAGTTCTGTATCCGAATCCAATGATCAGCCGCCTGCAAATCCAACCCCAGCAGCAGCAGCCACCACACTGGAGGCCACGGGCAAAAGTTACTTTAATAGCTATGCCACGGGCACAGGCACAACTAATGCAGGCAATGCTACACAGCCTAATCCCAACTATAATCACACACCCTTGGTTAATGGCATAGACTCCTTGGCCCTGTTTAATAATACACCCACGCATCCAAGCACAACCACACCCACACGTACACCAAATAGTAGTCAATACAATGGTGGCATCTATCCTCAAATGTATGGCAATGGAGCCACACCAGCAGCCACCACACAGTATACGGGCACACCCTACTCCACAACCCAAATGGCAGCTAGCGTGCCCTTGCCGGTGCCTGTCACCACCACCTCCTCACACCCAATCATCAGTTTGCTTTGGCCTCACCCGTGGTGGATGCCTATACAGCCTCAGGAGTGCCACTGCTTAGCAGTTGTGCCGAGGCAGCAGCAGCTGCCTCCACCACCATGATGCCACCCACACCGCCCGTAGCTAATGTACCTGTACCCGTTATAACCAGCAAGGAGTCACCGGGCAAACGTTCCAGCAGCAGCAGCTCCACCCATGCCAGCTCCAATAATAAAAAACCCCGCACCCTTACCACAAAAATCACCTGATAAATCACCTAGACCAGCACCACCACCAGCTGCTGCTCCTCCCTCACCCGCCGTTGCACCCAAATATGATCCCTTGACTCACACCCTGCAGGGTAAACCACGTCAACGTGCTCCGCGTGGCAGTGGTTCAGCTGCTTTGGCTGGTACAGCACGTGGTCGAGGTCGTGGACGTGGTAGAGGACGTGGTGCAGGTAACACCAGCAGCGGCTTGGCCTTACCTTTGCCCTCACCCCTGGCGGATTATGGCAGTAATACGCATATAGTCAACAATCTGGTGGGCACACCCTTTGAGTTTAACAACTATGATGATGAAATGGCCGGACCAGGTGTAGAAAATTTGCAATCCTTGAGAGACAGACGCCGAAGCTTTGAATTGAGAACACCCAGGCAAACAATGAAATCCAGCAATCCTTTGCTACATCCCGTATTACCCGGTCCCGTGGATATGCGTACCTATAATCTGGGCTTTGAGGCAACACATAGTTCCGCCTCGCAAGAGGCGTATCAAAACAATTTACTGGGTGCCTTCGATTCGGGTACGGCGGATCAAACTCTAAGCGAATTTGATGAGGAGGATGAACGTCAATTCCAGTCGGCACTGAGAGCCACCGGTACCAACAGCAATACTTCACCCAGTAAGCAAATATCGAACACCACGCCATTAGCTGCCACACCCATAGCTGCTGCTCCCACCTCCTGCCTCCAGTTTACTAATACAACATGCCAGCGAGGCAAATCAAATGTTACCCCTGGTCACAGCCACCACACAATTGGTGGAGGCCGCTCTAGTGGAAGCCTCTTTGGAGGCCACCTCTGAGGAGGTGTCCATAGATTCGGATACCACCACCTTGACCGCCAGCAAAGTCTCTCTATCCGATGCACGTAATCAGCTGAAAATGAAATTCAAAGGACCCGTCATACATCCGGATCAGTATAGTTCTTTGACCAACAGTAGCAGCCTGAGCTTAGCCAGCAGCAATTTGGTGCCCGCCTCAAATGCGGTGCAAACCACCGTCTCAGCCACCGCCACCGTCAGTGTGAGTGGCAACTCTAGGCGTATGCGTAAAAAGGAGCTACTTAGTCTATATGTGGTGCAAAAGGATAATCTACATGATGATAGCTCATGTGGTTTGCCCGCCACTTTGGATAGCTTACCGCTGGAGAAATCTCAGCCCGAGGAAGAAGAACCCTTGGCCAGTGGCTCAAAAAGATTTAAAAAGAATCCCAGTAATCGTGAGTTGAGAGCTTTGGATTCCAATGCTGTGCTAGGAGAGGAACAACTGGATTTGGCGGGCAACAGCTTAGCCAATACCTTTGGTGAGGGACGTAGACGCAGTAACTGCAGTTCGGGTAGTCAAAATAACCAGGACAACTTGGGTGTAAAAACTGGTGCCGCCAGCAGTGCAGGTAAGCGGCGAGGACGCAGCAAGACCTTGGAAAGCAGCGAGGATGACCATCAGGCACCCAAATTGAAAATCAAAATACGTGGTTTGGACTCTTCACTGGCCAATTCGAATGCCCTGGGTGAGACCTCGCAAAGCTATAGCTATGCCATGACCCGACAAGCCTGTCCGCCCAAAAAACGTTTGACCAGCAACTATAGCACACCCACGCTGGAGGAGATTAAGCGTGATTCCATGAACTATCGCAAAAAGGTAATGCAGGACTTTGACAAGGGTGAGGATAACAACAAGAGGGATGTGGCTGCCTTACAAGGAGAAAGCGCCCTGATGGCCCAACCACCCACCAAAAAAGCCAAGTCCTCAAAGCCCAAAAAGGATAAGAAGGAAAAGAAGCGTCTCAAGCAGCAGTTGATACTAAGTGGTAGTTGCACCTCCACCTTAACCACCATGACCACCACTTTGATTGAGAATACGGCCAGTGCCTCGCCGGGTGATAAACCCAAGCTGATTTTGCGTTTTGGCAAACGGAAAGCGGAAACTACCACTACCGCTCCACCAGCGGCCATAGAGGCGGCACCGTTGCGCTTGAAAATAGCACGCGTATCGGCGGGCGGTGGCTATGTCATAGGTGCCAAAAAGGAAGATCCTCCACCCGCTGCTGTGTCGCCTGCCAGCGAATTGCCTTTGATACCTCCGCTAGATGAGGCCTCACCGCAGCGTTTGCTGATCAATAGCTTTACACCGCATTCCCAGAATGCCAATGCCTCACCAGCTAGATTGGGCAAGGATACGGGTACACCATCACCACCCTGTCTAGTGATTGATTCCAGCAAAAGTGCCGATGTACATGATTCCACTTCGTTGCCGGAGAGCGGCGGCGGCGGTGGTGGCGGTGGCGGTGGCAGTGGCAGTGGCAGCGTTGCAGCAGCAGGAGGAGGAGGCGGCGGCGGCGGCGGCGGCGTACCGCCCACCACACCTCTATGCGTCAATGTGGGCCACTATGAGAATAGCAACAATTCCCTGCCCTCGGCCAGTGGCTCGGGTTCGGCCTCCAGTAATTCCTGCCAGAGCAATAATAACAACAATAATAATAATAATAATGGCAGTGGCGGCGGCGCCGCCAGCGGAGGAGGCAGTTTACTTCCATTGAAAAAAGACTGTGAGGTTAGATGATAATCATGATGACAACAACAACAACAAAAAAAAAGCAGCGAGCAAACCACCTTCCACTACTTCCGAAACAAAACCAAACAAAAAATCCTTCTAGGGCGCTAGATCTAGCAATTGTCTTTGATAGGGAATGGATTAAGAAACAGCTAAATAGTTTCTGATGCAAACAGATGTGTAAAATAGAGCTCTTATATTGCTGTTATACTAGAGATTCAGAATGAATTCTTGATTTACTTACCCATACTTCATTTATTTGTTATATTTTTCAATTTGATATCCAACTATAAGACCAAGTAGAAGAACAATATAAGAGCTATATGACACATTGTAGCTGCAACATTGCTCATTATGTTCGCAACATTATTTTAGCAACATTATGTTAGCAACATTATGCTAGCAACATTATGTTGGCAACATTATGTTGGCAACATTATGTTGGCAACATTATGTTAGCAACATTATGTTAGCAACATTATGTTGGCAACATTATGTTAGCAACATTATGTTAGCAACATTATGTTAGCAACATTATGTTGGCAACATTATGTTAGCAACATTATGTTGGCAACATTATGTTAGCAACATTATGCTAGCAACATTATGTTGGCAACATTATGTCTAGAGCAACAATATGTTGGCAACATTATGTTAGCAACATTATGTTGGCAACATTATGTTAGCAACATTATGTTGGCAACATTATGTTAGCAACATTATGTTAGCAACATTATGTTAGCAACATTATGTTGGCAACATTATGTTAGCAACATTATGTTAGCAACATGTTAGCAACAATATGTTGGCAACATTTGTGCGCAACAATATGTTCACATTACGTTAGCAACATTTCGTTAGCAACAATTTGTTAGCAACATTATGTCTGCAACATTACGTTAACAACATTATGCTAGCAACATTATGTTGGCAACATTTGTTCTCAACAATATGTTGGCAGCATTATGTTAGCAACAATATCTTGGCAACATTTGTGCGCAATAATATGTTCACGACATTATGTTAGCAACATTTTGTTAGCAACAATTTGTTAACAACATTATGTTTACGAAATTATTCTATAAATATATAGCCATAGAGTAAAGAGAGATAGAGGGGAAGATTGAGACGGCTCTCAAAATGAGGCGCTGTTAAGTAACAGTACGAGTTGAGATACTTTTAAAATGTTGCCAGCGATTTCAACATGTTGCTAAGGTCTTTTAACACAGATAGGAAAACACGGTGGTTAGAGCGAGACGGACATTGTGTTGACTGTACTCAGAGAGCGATAATAACAAAAAACAGCTGAAGTTTGTGGGCGCAGAGCAATCTTTCCCTCTAGAAATATTTACTCTATGATATAGCTTAAAGCGATCAAAATACGGAAAGGTTAGTTAAGCGTCTAAGGGGTATAATTGTACCCCGGTACAAGCAAATGGTACAGTCTAGCGATCAGTGCCAGCGGCTATTTAAAAAATTGAAGGTATTCTAGTTTTTTGTCCTGGTAAAAGAATTTCCGATCAGGGAAAATACATTGCATGGAAAAACTTTAGCGGTTCTGATCCGAATTCAGAGTCGATTTTTTTCTTGCTCAAGACCAAGTTGATGCAATTAGTAGAATAAATACAATTTCCTTCACCACTCACATAGAAAGTTTAGAAATTTAAATTCGAAATAGAAATATATGAAAATATCTGCAGATTAGCTCAATTTTTCCAATTTATATGACAATTTTACAAATTATAATTATGATCGCACAAAGTTTGTTAGTTCTTAGGGTTTGTTTTTTTTTCTTTTTGGGTTTGGCTTGGCCAATATCGAAACAGTTTTCAGTATAAAGGCCTATTCACAGATGACATAAAAATTATTTTCGTCACAATGCTTTATATGAATAGAAACACTTTTGTAGAGCTTTGAAATTAGAATGCTTTTGAACAGCTGTCTTATTTATATGAAGCATAGTACCGAAAATAAAATTTATGTCATCTGAGAATAGGCCTTAAGAGTTAAGAAACTGTATAAAAACTCTGTCAAGAGTGGATAATTTGATATTTTGTCTGTAATTTTGAGTATAAAGATTTATTTTTCTATTGACCAGATCAATTCCTGCCGTCATAAATCTTTAGATTTTTTTTTGGTTATGAGACGATCAACTTGTTATGTGTTTTTTTTTACTCTTCTGTGTCCGTCTGATTGTTTCTATGTAATTTTAAATTTAATTTCATAACTTAAAATGTGAAGAAACAAGCGTTATCTATGAATAGTATTGAAGAATATTAGTTTTTCCAGTGTTCGTAAATTTACACACATTTTTCTTTACACGCAAATTATTAACACATAGTAAAAAATTATTTTTTTCTGACATGTTTTTGACACGCTTATAAATAAAATGCGAAAAATAGACCGTAACTGTTATAACTTTTTGAATAAAAATTTTGAAATAACAATTATTTTCTAATTTTTACATAAAAATTTTAAAATAATCGTTATTCTATCATTTTAAAATACAAATTTTTTTTAACAGTTAAATGGTAATTTTTATATAAAAATTTTTGAATAACAGTTAAAACTAATTTTTATTATAAAAATTTAAATTAATTTTTATTTTGTAATTTTTATAATAAAAATTACTTTTTAATTGTTATGAAAAATTTTTTATTATAAAAATTTTTATAAAAATTACTTATCTAGTAGGCGTTTGAAAATTATAGAATATCTTTGATAGAAGGATACAAGATTTACTTAAACCTACTAGATTAGTAATTTTTATAAAAATTTGTATAATAAAAAAAATTTTCATAACAATTAAAAATTAATTTTTATTATAAAAATTACAAAATAAAAATTAATTTAAATTTTTATAATAAAAATTAATTTTAACTGTTATTCAAAAATTTTTATATAAAAATTACCATTTAACTGTTAAAACAAAATTTTTATTTAAAAATTATAATTTAACAATTTCAAAATTTTTTGTGATAAAAATTTGCAAATAAAAATTTATTACATTTAAGGACTCGTGATTCAAAAATTATGAAGATTCATGTACTCCATTTTATCAGGGGATCCATATTTCGTGGTAAAATAATTTTTTCACTTCCATAACTGTTATTTTCGGTCCCTGGAAAAAATATTTTTTTACATCAATACAAAATATTTTACATACATGTAAAATATTAAAAAATATTTTTCACGTATGAAATGAAAAAAAAAAAACAAATTACAAGCGTGTCAAAAATTTTCGTGTTGGTTACATAAAAAAAATAATTTTTTACTGGCATGTAAATATTTTGTGTAAAATTTGTTTTGCATATGATCAGAAATCGGTATCATTCAGTATTCTTGTTTCCGAATTCGATCAATCGAAATTGGTAAAGGGTCTTATTTTCAAGAAACGATTAGACAATTCGGTTTATATATTTTGCTATCAAGATAGTCGGATGAAGATTAATGGAAATTTGAAGTTATTCGCCGAATAGGACAATCGGTTTATAAAAACGGGAACATTAACCAATTCGATTCTATCATTTCATCAGAAACGGGAACAGGCCTGATAGACATTTTTGTGTAAACGCTTGCATTTCAAACTAAAATGAACTAGAATTTCCAACGTTATTTCGAATATTGTGCAGAATTAAATGGAATTTTGTTCCTACATTTGACTAAGCCCAGATCCAATTTTAGAATTGAATCTGGTATAAAAGCCCAACTTCAGTATGTTTTGTAAGAATTTAGTATTTTGTATTTTGCATCTTTGAGTTTAGTTTTGACCCGCTCAACGACAATTGCTGGATCTAGTATATCTCGTATATATTTTAATTTTGTTTTTTAAGCCCAACTCTAATTTTGTACAGTTAGTTTGTAAGCTCAATTTCCTCTGTCCTTATACTCCTGTCACTGTGTCTGTTTTCCTTTTCTTATTTTTTTTTTTTTTTGGGTTTGTTGTAATCGCCTGAGTGTTAACCAGATATTATCTATATATACATATAGTTATATATAGACTTTACCTTATACATATAGCACTTGATATAAACATATATATATATATGTAAAATGCGTCACTGCAAAGCTAAACAAAATTGTATATTTTAGAATTTGTAAATTAAAACTCTGTATTAAAGTTAAAAATTCAAAGAATCCAAAATGCTCTCGGCATTCATAAATGCCTAAACACCATACAAACCCAAGCATATACATAGATATATATATATATATATATATATTTAAAAAAAACTATTTATTATTAATAATTATTTAAAATGACAAAACAAACAAATGCGAAAAATAATCGTAAAATATTAGCAGAAAACCACACACAGATAAACTTGTTAAAAGCAGCCGCCACAACTCTTCAACAATTGTAGCCTACTATAGTCATTAATTGTAGTTTTTAGTAAAAAAAATCAAAGTGCATATAAAATCCCCATCTCCCCCCCCCCCCTTTCCCCTTACTTAGACCATAAAGTGTAAGAGCGCAGGGCATGTGTTTGTATTTTTTGTTAGCATATAAGGAAAATTAGTTTTCTTTTCAATTTCCTCTTGTTTTTGTGTGTATGTGCGTGAGAATGTGAGTGTGTTGAAGCAATAGTAATATAGGCGAACAAAAATGTACACTGGTTTTCTATAAGCAAAGTCAAGAACACAAAAAAAAAAAAATACATATAAAACTTTTGATGTGTTGGCATTCCCAGTCGACTTGACTTGAACACATCAAAAACAAAAAAAAAAAAAAAAAAACAAAGTAAACAAAAACCAAACTTAATTTAAAGCGAATAACACAAGAAATTATTATTCTACAAAAAAATACACACAAAAAATATTTATTCCAAAATTAAAAATATACAAAAAAAAAAAAAAAAATAAATTTAAAATTGTAAATAATAAAATGTGTGCGAGAAATGTTTTTAATTATTATTACGTTTAATCTAATTATGAATTAATGATTATGATTATTAATTTTAAATTGTAGTTTTTAGCAAAAATTTAAATAAAACAAAAAGCCTTATTTAAAAAAAAAAAAAACAACAAAAAAATCTACAAAAACAACAACAAAAACCAACCAAGCTGCACAACAATTTACTTTCTTTAGTCAGAGGTCGTCGTAGAAGAAACTAAAGCAACACCATTTGTCAATTAAATAGCAAAACAAGAATGGGGATAAATTAAGCTGTCGTCGTTCTATTTGATTTCTTTCACGCATCTCTTCGAGCCAGACCAACTTTTCATGTAGTTAGTTACCATATACATAGTTGTACATAGACCAAAACCATTTATGCACAAGAGCCAATCGTTTTGTATAGGTAAAACTATTACGTAAACTCCTTGGAATTATCGAGCAACCTCTAATGATATGCCTAAAAAAAATACAAGTATATATAAATATATTTACATTTGTAAGCCCACACACACACACACACACACACAACTAATTATACATCAGAACAGCAACAACAATAAGTATTACTAAAGAAATTATTATGGCAATAGCAATAAGTGTTGAGCAGCAGCAAAACAGTAGCAGAACAGTTAGACAAGTAAGCGTAAGTTGCGTTAGGGAAATATACTCGTAGTGTATACTCTTAGTGGTCTAACGATAATCGGGACAGGAGCAGAAATGGTAAACAAACAAAAACAAACGCAAAACAAAATTCTGTAACATATTTTAAATCAAATTTTTTGTATTCATAAGTATGTTAAATAATTATTGACATCATTTATAAAAAAAAAAAACAAAACAAAAAGCAAATCGAAATATGTAAAACCAGAAACTTATGTAAAAAGCAAACCAAACCCCTCAACTTCCCCTCCCCCAACCAACCAACTAGTAAAGAATTATACATAAATTATTGACAAAAACACAGAGATTTTTTTAATTACCTAAAATAGGGATCAACAGAAAACAAAAGGCAACAGAATTGAAGTTTAAAACAGGGGCAGAGAACTAGCCACTGGCAACTGAGAAAATGAGTGTAAACATTGCATACTCTCTCGATCAATGAAATAGACTCATGAATTTTCTAAAGAAAATTACATTTTTAATCAAGGCAGCAAACCTCCAAAATTTTGTAGAAGGTTCGAACCCGTGGGTAATTTTTGGGTTCGGTTCGCGGACCGGTTCCTGGATCCTTAGAACCCCAGGTTTTGGTTCGGACCTTGGTTCACTTGTACAAAAATGAATAGTTTGTTTTTTTTCGATTTATTTAAAAGTTTTAATTGGTTAGAAGAAAATTAAATTGATATAAACATATTATTTAGCCCAAATTAGTCATTTAGTTAGATAAAACTGATGTGGACCTTCAAATAAAAATTTTAGGTACGAGTCAAATTGGATTGTACGTAAAACAAGTACGAAGGATTAAAACAGTCCTAAAATTCTTGTATCAATCCGAAAAGTCTCATTTCAAGTTTGGATCCTACCTGAAAATCAAATAGTCCTGCATAGAGATTAAAAAGTTCGGAATTGTAATGTCATAGTGAAAGAACGAAAAGTAACTGAAAGTTCGATATTTTTTTTTTAAATCAGTCCCGTGTGTTGTTGCAAAAAGCCTATTTTGAGTTAAAAACAAACATTCCCAAGCCAAAGACGGGATCGAAACAAGAATTTCAGAATTGGGAAATCCGTAGACAAGCTAATCCTCTCGTACTTGACAATGATTGGGATTGATATTAGTCCAAATATCTCGGGTTTTTTCTTCTGTTTCTTCTTCTTCCTGGAGAAGTTCATCTAATATCTTCGTTTTTAGATATTTTCCAAATGATTTGCAATTTTCGAAGGAGTCTATAAAATTATTAACATTATTTCCTTCTTTATAATCAGACGTAGTGACTCTTCAAGATTCTCATTAAGAATTTCTTTCGTTTGTAAAATGACTTATTATTGTGAACCGAACCTTATATTTTTGGAAATGGTCCGGTTCGGGTTCAGGTTCGAGGGTTCAGGTTATTATTTAGTATATAATTAGCGTTCTAATTCAAAATGTTTGTTTTTCTAATATTTTGTTTTGTGTGTGTGAACCTTCAAACAATGATAGTTTTAATGAATCAATGAAATAGACTCAGGAACTTAAATTAATTTGTTATATTTGTTTGTTAACAAGGCTGCAAACCTCCATAATTTTAGATGAGGTTCGTGGAACCCGTGAGGAATCTATAGGTTCGGTTGGCGGACGGGTTCCTGCAACCCCTGAACCCAGGTTTTGATTCAAACCTTGCTTCACAGAAACAAAAAATCGTTTTTTTTCGACTTGTTTAAAAGTTTATATTGGTTTCATGAAAAATAAATTGGTAGTTTTAATTTAGCTTGACTAGATATCCTGCAACGTGATATTAGTAACCGATTGCAACAAATCACCAGTTGCCATCGAGGCTCGCGATAGGCAGAACGCAGAACATACAGGGCACAGGTATGCCTATGGCAACGTGCATGCACGTTTTACGAAATATCTTCGAGCTCAATGCAAACCAGAATTGGCACGACATAGTCAATTTAATGCGTAAAGCTCTCAATAAACCTTCAGTTCAGTTGTTCGCGGTTTATATATTATCACGCCTAATTTCATTTTTAGATTTTTGAACTTTCTAAAATAAACCCAAGTACATTTTGCATTTATTTTTGAAATGGATTTCTTAGTGTTAAAAAATGTCGATTCTGAATAGAAATATATAAAATATAATTCATTTTTGACTTGGTGAGCTGATCCTATTATAAGTGTTCTTATTAGGTCAAAGAATGTTTTGAAGAGAGAAAATGCAATATAGACCATAGCATTTCGAATACGGTGCGTATCAATTGGATTTCCAGTTACAATGGCATTCGCGCAAACAAAATGTCAAATGACCTAACAAAGGTAAGCATCAGTCTATTCTCTTAATAAGATCTCTCTATAAAATTTAACTGAACGAGGAAACATTACCACTATCTCTCTACATATAAAAGAGTTTGTCCTGACTGACTGATTGGCAATCAACGCAGAGCCTGAACGGTAAGAGATAGAAAGCTGAAATTTTCACAGAAGTTTCCTTATGAGTTGAAAGTGAGCACTAAGGCGGGGTTTTTGAAAATTCCTCCCCTAAGGGGTGGAAAACTCCCGGAAAAGCTACTATGTGGAAAATTTTGTTTTTCATCCGATTGACTTGAAATTTGGTTTGTAAGTAAAGTAAGCGAAATAATTGGACACCTGTTTCCCAGATTTTGGAAAATCCGCCCACAAGGAAAATGGCCGGAAAATTCTTTATGAAAGAAACTATTTTTCATCCGACTGAATTTAAACTCGATTTGTGAGGATGTTAAGCAGAATAATTAGACTTGAGATTTTCCGATGATGGAAAATCCGCCCGAAAAAAGTCGGGAAATTCCCGGAAAATTCCAAAGGAAAAAAACTATTTTTCATCCGATTGGCTTCAAACTCGGTTTGTAGGGATAGTATGAAAAATAATTAGACATGAGATTGGATTGAAGTTGGAAAATCCGCCCACAAAGAAAATACCCGAAAAATTCTATATGGAAAACATTATTTTTCATCCGATTGACTTCAAACTCGGTTTGTAAGGATAGTATGCAATAATTAGACATGAGATTTCCCAATGTTGGAAAATCCGCACGAAAAGTCGGGAAATTCCCGGAAAATTCTATATGGTAAAACCTATTTTTAATCCGATTGGCTTCAAAATCGGTTTGTGAACACATTATAGAAAATAATTAGACATTTGATTTCTCGGTGGTGGAATTTCCGCCCACAGGCAAGAATAATGGTGGGCGTATTTCGGTTCAGTGACAATGGCTATTTGTGAGCCGATCTGGGCCAATTAAATAGGATAAAGTTTTAAGCTTTGCGCATACCCACCCTCAAGGTCGGATAATGGGTGCCGGGGGTGGTTTCAGCGTTTGTACGCTTAATGGGCCAACTAGGTGGAAAATAATTTTCTCATTTCTGATGGTCGGAAAATGGGTGCGGGGGTGGGATCATTGCCAAACGTTTTTTTTTCATCATTTTGGCGGCTATACTGATGGTGGCGAAGCGAAGCGCGCCGGGTTATATGCTAGTCTTATATAAATTAACAAGTAATATATCGAAGTTTTTAGATCAGTGGTGCCAAACGTCTATACTCGCAGGGCTCTTTTGGTGTTGCTTAGATCGCGAGCATACAAAGTCGAACGAAGGATTTAGCTTTAGCATCCATACGGAAAGACATGTCCTACGATCTTTCTGAAAATTTAACAGATTATAAAATAGATATTGTGCTATAGAGCTTCCTATCTGTAATATTGTAGAAGTTATTTCAAATACTTACGTATGCATAATAAGATTCTCCTTTTCAAATAAAAGTAGGTTTACAATTTTGGAGAAGTTTTTTTTTTTTATATATTTTCTGATTTTCTTTTTGTATACATAATAATAATCGTCTTTACACATCTTAGAACTGGGCTTTTGAATGCTAAGTAATACTTGGAAAAGTTGTTGCTGTTGTTTGTGTGGGTTTAAGTTGAGCCTTGGATTTGGTTTAACTGAAAGTGTGTGTTTGTGTGTCCGAGCTACAGAGACATAGTTGAGCGGATCTAAACTACTTTGGCCAAGTTAGTTTAACAGTTTGATATAGGTTTACAATATGTTGATTACAGGTGTAGATATAGGGATTTCAACTATCGCCATTTGACCTTTATTTTCTCAAAGTGTGTTCACAAGTTCAACTGATGCTCCTTCGGTTATACATTTGTGCATTGCTCCTAAAACAGTGGCTGTGTTCGGTTAGTGTGGGTGGAAAAGGAGGGAGGGGAACCGAAATTAACTATTTACATGTCACAGTTTTTTCAGTAAAAAAAATCAGAATAATGTTTATTTAAGAGCTAGGATTTGCTATTGCGAGCTTATTGCGATATATTTTTTGACGAAGACCGAACATTTTTTTTTATTTAACTGCACAAAAAATATATATATATATATTATATATGTGTTATATATATATATTAAAATAGAAGCTTTAACTGCTCTGATTTAGTTTTCTATTCTATATAGATGTCCTCGATGGGATAAGCAGTTTCTATGAATTTCTGATAGAAGCGTTGAAAAGCACGTCTGTGGGAAAAAACAAATGTATTTTTAGATTTTTTTTATATTTTCATTAAACTTACCCCACAGCTTCGGCCACGGGTCTGGTAGTTTCGGAACCCTTAAAGACATGACAGGCAAAACGTTGAACTGTGGGATGTTTGGTTATAAAACCAATGAAACGATGATCGCGTGGATGAAATGCACAGAAGGAGACATTCTTCAGCGAATAGAAATAGTCTATGCAGGGTTTCTTCTCTTTTTTGTTCTAGAAAAAGAAAAAAATGTTAGATCCTATTCATACTTAGTTCTCATCACTTACATTCGGTGACGAACGATCCACCATGCGCAAACCCTGATCGGATACTTCCAATATACAAGTCTGTCCCGTGGGTGAGCTACCATATTCACCCACTATCTTACGCACAGCCTGACATACCACTCCCGTGCCCTTATGCGCCAGAGTCTCCACCGAGCCCAAATATCCCAATAGATAGCGTTCCTTCTTTACCAACTGCACTGTGGGATCAAACTCATTATAATCCAAATCCACCGCATAGGCCGAAGGAAATATGCCCTGACGTCCTGTGCGTAGATTAACACCCTCACACCACAAATCTTCGGCTTCCTTTTGCACATAGATGGCATCGCCTATCTCCAGCTCAATCTCATCATGATGTCGTGGTACAAATTTGTGTAGACCACGATGTGTGGCCTCTAGCATTTCCAGTTGACTAAAGGGTACACCACCAAAGGGCGGCGGGAAAGGTGATTGTGAGACTGGGGATGTAATCTGGGGCGACATGCTCTTAAAATCGTTGGGAGAGTGCGCCGTACTATGACCACTATCCACATCGCCGAGACTCTGCAAACGCTCTGAATCGGGGCTAGAGTCCTCGTCCAGTAAATAACCACATTTGAGTGAGAGAAACGAACGCTGCTGATTGTTACGTGGAGCCGAAAGGGAAGTTCGAAATTCATCGGCCAGGGTGCCAACGGTGGAGCCACCTAAAAGATGCAAAATGGAAGCTGCAACGGGCCCATGAGTGGATTAGCTTTAACTACTTGGGGGAGACTACATATATATATGCACATTGGGATGGGGTGACTACTAGAACACTACTCCACTTACATTTCTTATTTTTGGGTATTTCGGGCAATTTGCGTCGACGTCGCGTGCCCGTCTGTGGGGTCAATAGCTCAGTGGTGGCTCCTATGGTCACGGGAGCAGCACTTACCACCACACCACCCATGCCTATAAAGCCTTCAATGGCATCTTGATGATTTAATGGATGATGTCGATGCGAGTTAAATGAATCATTTGTGTCTAGTGAACCATCGGAAGAGAGTGTGACCTTTAGACCATCACCCAGCTCATCGTCCTCCACTTGACGCAGCTTGGGCTCACCGATGCCATCCTCTTGATCCGAGTTGTCGCCTTCGCTTTTCGAGGAATGTGAGTCGTCCAGATCATCGTTGGGTATTAGACTGCGACAATAGGAGATTAAGAATTGAGAATTATCATTGAAGTAAGGAAAAAGTTTAAGTTAATAACTAGGAAACACCCGTTATTTTTGCACATTTTAAGAAAGTTCACATGGGCTCATATCAGACGAATGACTGAACTCGAAGGACCTTCTGTAAAATGTACATAGTTAGAAGTATTCGCCCAATGCATCCCAAAAAGTTAAGGGAAAAAAGCAACAAAACTCTTTCACGAACAAAATTTTCAAGCCTTTTCAAGCTCACACACAAAGCTTCAAAAACCAATCTTTTATGAGAGTATCATTGAAATTGCTCGTTTTGGGTAAAGGCTTGTTTGGCTTATAGCTCTTTATTGGCGAATCGTAGCGAGCTTGTTGCTCTGTAAAAAGCTCGCTGCAACCGTCAAGAATGCATAACAAAATAAAAACAAAAATGTGAGAGCAAGAGAAATTTTGAAAAATATGATTGAGTACGGGCCAGAATTACATCCATTTTTATCATTACCTCATTTTACCGATTTCATTTCCGATAACCTGGAGTCCCGGACTAAAACACTCATGAAACACTGGTAGAAGACCCCTTACTGGTTATCAGATTTTTATGTCAGTATACCGGTACCGGTAAGTACAAGTATAATTTTTTTTTTACTATTTCAAAATTTAAATTGTTTTTAAGCTTTCCATAAAATTTATTGAATTAAAAAAATTTTCTTTTAAAATTATAATAACACATTAAAAACTTTTTTAAAATATTCAGATTTCCGCTCCGAAAAAAATGGCGTTCTAAAAGGCAGCACAAATTTCTTAGTTTTATACCCGGCCCGTTCTCATTTTTTTCGTTCTTGAAATAAGCCCAAGTTCTCAAAGTATACCATCCGTTTCTTAATCGACGAACGAACAGAAAATCAGTTCTTAAAATGGTTCTTGAAAAATTACCGAATTTCTTTAACACTGTGCTTAGGTACGACATATTAACTCGGTACGGTGGTGGAACTGTTTAAAATGCCTGTCATATATAAAAACGTGCAGAAGGCCGAGGTTCAAGTCCCCAACGACAGCGAAAAAAAAATTTCAACATTTATTTTTATACGCTGAAAAGTGTATATTAATTTTGCCAGAAGTTTGTAACGCATAGAAATATTCATTTCCGACCCCATAAACTATATATTCTTAATCAGGACGACGAGCTGAGTTCATTTCCGCTTGTCCGTCCGTCCGTCTGTCTGTCTGTCTGTCTGTCCGTCTGTCTGTCTGTCTGTTTCTACGCGAACTAGTCTCTCAGTTTTTAAGCTATCTAGCTGAAATATTGTACAGAGAGGTGTAATATGTCGAAACCGGCCGGATCGGATGACTATATCTTATAGCTGCCATAGGAACGATCGGTCTAAGAACTAGTTCTAGTTAGAAAAACTTTTTGTTTTTCAATCGTAGCGTCACTAATCTTGGTATATGTTAGTTTTATATGCTTCCACATAATTCTGGAAAAATGTATCAAAATCGGATCACTATAGCATATAGCTGCCATAGGAACGATCGGTCGAAAAATAAGTCTTTGTGAAAAAACTTTTTGATTTCCATCGTAGCGTCTCAATCTTAGTATATATTTGTTTTATATGTTTCCACACAATTCTGAAAAAATTGATCAAAATCGGATCACTATAGCATATAGCTGTAATAGGAACGATCGGTCAAAAAACTAGTTCTAGTGGAAAAAGATGTTTTGTTTTCCAACGTAGCGTTACCAGTCGTGGTATATATAAGTTTTATGTGCTTCCACACAATTCTGAAAAAATCTATCAAAATCGGATGACTATAGCATATAGCTGCCATATAAACGGTCGGTCAAAAAATTACTTCTAGTGAGAAAAACTTTTTTGTTTTTAACATAGCGTCCCCAATCTTGGTATATATTAGTTTTATATGATTTCACATAATTTTGAAAAAAATTATCAAAATCGAATGACTATAGCATATAGCTGACATTGGACCGATCGGTCGGAAAATGTGTTTTAGTAAGAAAAGTTTTTTTTTTATGGTATCAAATTTTTATTATCACTGATTTAATAATTTTAAATATTTGATATCTATATCCTACATATATTTTCCAGTTAAATCAGTTGGAGTAAAGTTTTTCAAGTGTATTGAAACTTCGGCACAGTCGAAGTAAGCTTTGCCTTCTCGTTATTATTATTATATAGAACTTGTTTACTGCGACATTTGATTTATTTGAGAAGTGTATAAATAAATGAGAGAGAGTTTGGGGTAGGGTGGGAGTGATGGAGTTGTGGAAGGAGGAGATCCGGAATAAATTTTTTTCCGTTCCGAAATTAAGACCGAATGGTTCTTAAACGCAGAACGACCGGTCTCAAAAAGCGTTCTTAACTTAAGCCCGCCGTTCTCGGTTTTAGAAAAAACGGACTTATCCTACTATTGAGAACGAAAAACACGGTTTTCGGTACATTTAGAACAGTTTTTTCTGAGTGTGACCTTTCCATCTGCCTTTCTTCTGATCGCTCTTCCTGTGATATCCCTAGTTTTAGAACAAAAGACCTAGAGTTAGGAAATTTTGTCATCTTTTGACGCCCAGACAAATTCGCCTTAGGACCGTGTTCTTATCATCTTCAAATTGTCTGTTTTTTGTAAAATTGTATTGTAAAATCTTTCTAAAGAATCTTTGAATTATGGTTCGATATAATCAGCGATAAAATCTGCCGCATCCCCGTCAAAAATAGAGATCCTTCGCGAACCATACTATAAAACTACGTTCCAATATAGCCCATAATAATGCTGGTAAAAAACTCAAAGGGTTATAGCAGCTGTAAAAAGGCTTTAAAACTGTTGGAAACTTAAAATCAGCATGAGCTTTTACTTGCACTACATTTTTCTAAATATAGGAAATAATATTTCTAAATTTGAAAGCTAAATATGATTTAAGTCTAGAAACTTCATTTCTAAAAATTATATTTAAATTTTTCTAACATATCTTACATATTTTAAGGAGGATTTTTCCAAGACTTTCAAATTCTTAACATATAATTTATAGGGTTTATATTTACCAAGGAGTACTTTCTCAAGAAATATTTACCAAGGAATAATTTTTTTCGCTTTTTAGAATTTTTATTTCTATATCTTAAAAATAGAATTTGATTTTGGGAGAATTTCTAAAATGCAAGACTTTTTTTCTAAGTAAGAAATACATTTTTGAAATGATCATAAGTCAGTCAGATAAATAATATGAAACCGAAACAGTACCGGTATTAGAGTTTCGGTTTCCGGTTCTCAAAAAAATTATTATATCGGTTCCGGTTTCGATACAAGTACCGTTTATTTCGGTTAGCGGTCTATAGGTCTAGCTAAGATAGCTCCTAACCCACAGGACTAATTGAACTCAAATTTTTACTTTTACCTTATCCGCATACTTCGTATATAATTGTCATATCATTCTCTGTTAAGCAATATTGTGTCGATATGGGCTGATTTTGGTGATGAATTTTACACATGGAACATCTGAGCTCTTTACTCGGCCCTTAAAATTTCCCTGAGGTATTTACAATATGCTCCAGTTACATTCCAGTTTATCGTGAAGTGTCCTTTATAATTAAAAGCACGTGTCCCTCTCCCCCCTTTACACTCACATCTTGTATTTAATTTGTTTCAGTTAATTTACTTACGAGTAAAATGCATGAGGATTATTTTTCTTATTGTTGGTTGTGGTACCAAATGTGGTTAAAGCATGTGTCTCAAATATGGGCCTATGAAACTCCTCGAATTCACTGTCGGCCATTTCGTTGAACCAGGCCTACGCCTAGTCAGCCACGCTTAACCACAGCTGAAGACTTCAATATTTTGGTTTGAATTTTATGCTGTATTTTGCAGATATCCTTGGAATTTGCTCGTTTTTCCAGCAGTCAAGTCAACTTTTTCATTTCACAAGCAAAAAATCAATAATTTCCTTGACGTATTTAAAGCTCAGTTTGACGTCCAGCTAGTGGTGCGGATGGTTCTCGACTCACACGACTGGGGAAATTTTTGCTGTCAGAGCAAAATTCTCTGTAATGAGTGCTTTCTCTCTCTCTCCGCTTTGAAAAACTTGCAACTTGTTTTTGTTTACAACTTGGTGGGGCGAGTTGGCTAAGGGTTGTTGACAAGTATCGAGCATGCGCCTTCCGGTGCGATTGTTGTTACTTGGGGGGGTGAGTGGCAAAAATTGCAATACTGTTGCGCCTCGGACCTGAATGTGGATGGCAGTTTGGCAGTTTGAAACTCGTGGTAAGATATTAGCTCCAGGGCTGGCTTCATAATGTACGAGGGTGGTTTAATAAGTACCAGTGTACTTTTTGTAAAACAAGTAAGAAAGTCGTTCTAGCACGACTGTAAAATATATATGGGCATTTCCACCAAAAGGTCCACCGAGACCAAAAATTTTAAAGTTTTTCAAAACCCCTTGCTTTATGATATTTTCATAGGAAAAGAGTCAAATTGTACTAATATAAACTAATTTTACATTTATTTATAACCCACTTCGAGATATTCATAAGCAAAGTCGCGCAAGCTCAACTATTCTCAGTATGATATATTCCCTGCACTTTTGTTTTGATAATTGTTCTTTACTTTCTTTCTTAATGCATTGACTTTTGCATTCTTAAATATTTCCAAGGATACAAAGAGTCAAATAAAAATGCAAAAGAGACTATGCGATTGGTAAATAACGTAATTTTTTGATTTGCATCATCGCATTTTTCGATGTCCCGTGCGACATTGAAAAAACATTTGTTATCTGTGCGTCAAAAGTACATGGGTTATCCAATATTGAGTACAAATAGTGATTTTTAATACAATTCAAATAAAAGAATCATGCTGAAAAATGAGAATATTTGTGATCTGGGTACTTATATAAAGTTGGTCCCGTGCGACATCGCCAGTGTGAAATTCAAAATTTTTCTTACATGAATGATTTTTTTTTTGTAAATCATAGTTTTTTATTTTTTATATCTAAATGAGCAAAAACGGCGGCGAAAAAAAATTTAAAGAGCTTGCATACAGTAGCGAAAAAAGTTAAAGCACGATCCAATATTTTAAAAAATTTTTTTTTTTTGTTATTATGCGAAAATGAATACATTGAAATATTTTGTTGACTTAAAAACATTTTAACTCCGCTTATTTTTCCTTAAAAGAGTTACTGAAATAACATTATTATTATGACGGAAGAAAATGTCCCATACGACATGTCCCGTGCGAAAAAGCTTAAAATTTAATTTTAAGAAATGTATAAGTTTATTTTGGGTAAAATCAAAACCGTTTTTAAGTGTCATCAATGTGCAATGTTACTAAATTTAACAGATTAAAATATTGCCTCAGGATTCGGTAAAATCGGCTTGTCAATTGTTGGTCGCAAAAACCACTTCTGTTTTTGTCCCGTGCGAATGCCTTGGTTTTTTGTAATTATCTTCAAAAAAAATTAATTGCCCAAAATCAACCTTAGCACCAATTGTAGGGCCAATTAAGAGCAATAAGTTAAGCCTTTTGTCAAATCAAAAATACGTTTTATTTTTACTTTTTTCCACTTCAAAAAGTGTACGAAGGTCCAGTTCGACATAATGGAAATGCCCATATGTATTTTAGTTTTATAAATTATACAAACCCTTTAAGTGCTGACCATCACTGTTGTTACCAGTGCTGCCCAGCGTTTTTATTTGTTCTGCCTATAGCTTGATTATGGCTTATCTGATCGGAAAACGATCTACGGTGGATCGATAAATAAAGAAGAGTAGAGTATATCTGTAGAATGTCCGAAAAATTTGTTTCTTTCTGCAAGTAGAAGGATTATATGTTCCATACTAGAGTTGTGCCGATTTTTATGAACTAGTTCAAAAGAACTATTCATTATAATGAACTAATACACTAGGTCTCAGCGTTTTGAACTATAGTTCATTTTTTTAACTTTTCACTTATAAACCAATATTTTATTTTTGTGAACTGTAGTTCATTTTTGTGAACTATAGTTCTTTTTTTGAACTATAGTTCATTTTCAAAAGTGAATAGTTTAATTATAAAGTGAACTATAATTCATTAAATGAATAGTTCATAAGATGAATAGTTCATAAAATGAACTATAGTTCATTTTTGCGAACTCAAATTCATATTATGAAAAAATGAACTAATGAACTGGCTCATTGAAATGAACTAGATTCTCCAACTCTATTCCATACACTTCAAACCTCTTGCTTTTACCATCTCTGAGATCTCTTCGTTTATACCACGAGTTCTTTTAGATGGTTCGTGGTTTAGATGGTATCTGGTAGATACTGCTGGGATATGGAAGGTCTGAAAACTCTTTATGAATATTCTCTGGATTCGTTCTCTTTAGCTTTGAGTTCTTCTTCAAATTATTCATTCCTTGGCGCTACTTGATCGACTGTTTTTCTAATCCATTTATGGAGTTTTATTTCATTGCCCTTTCTGACCATTATTTGATTTGTGCCATCCGAATCTTTGGATTTGGAGGGTATCAAAAGATTCTCAGCCCACTTAAATTCAATTAAATCTCAAACCTTATCACACTTATGCATATTCGAGTAAGCGCGCACTCCACAAATCAACAGCAGCCTTTGCCACCCGGTCCCCCATTCCCTGCAAATTAGTTGCCCTAACTTAATTATGCCAAAATCAACAGAATCAACAAATGCCATTCATGGCAAACTTAACGCAGTAGCCAGTCAGTTCCTTTCAGTCTTCTACGTATCTTTAAAGCACTGATTCATAGCAGCTGCAATAAATCCGTCAAACGTTTCCCCCGCTTTAGCAGCAATCACTTTAAATGCCCAAGTCCAAGTCCAAGTCCTGTCGACAGACTCTCGTTTGTCGGTCAATCAGTTAGCTAGCGCCATTAAGTTTATCGCTTCCCACACAATACTCAACCCCGTGTGTGTGTGTGTGTGTGTGCTCTACTCCCGCATATTTTAATAGCCAAGTAGTGGGTAGGTAAGCGGGTGGACAGGCTTTGAATTTGGTTTTTCTTCTGGTTGTTTGCTTTTCTAGAAGTGCAAACAAAAGAACGCTAGGCACTGGTTCCGTTAAGAAAGTGGGGGAATGGGTCACGGAACGAAAAGAAATTGCCATTTATCTATTATTGACTCTGTCTCTCTGCGGTGGCGAAAGCTAAAACTTTCAAGGCATTGTCAAGGCAAAACGGCAGCGAAATTGGCGAATAATATTAATGACGTACAATAGCAAATGGTTAAAGAAAAAAGGAAAAGAGACAAAACTAATCGAAAACAGCACCGGAAAAGAAGAAATGCACAACGGCCGCGCGCTTTTACCTAATCATTAAAATCGGCGGGGGCATAAATGATACAACTCATATAAATAATATACCCCATGGCATTTCCTAAATTTTTTTATTAAAAAAAGTCACTTTGATCTAAACATATCGTTTTGATATGGTATATTCGAACGGTCAATTTCTGCATCCGTAAGGTTCTGGTATTTCGGCGATAATCTTGAAGGAGTTTTGTGATAATGTATACAAGGCACCTGAACAGGAACCGATATTATATATTTTGAGAACCTTAAAAAGCGACACCATACCTAAACGCTAATCCCAGTAGGTAGAACATTTCTTTTAATTTTTTGATATTTTATAGAAATGTTTTTAGTAAAAATAAAAGTGTTGAACAAGAATGAAAAAGTTGTTGCTGGATATACATTAACGTAGTTCCAGTTTTGGCGGAGATGATTTTAAGTCTGTGATTGTTCAAGAACTTTTTAGGGATGTGTTATACCATTGAGGGCTCCAAAAAGTATTTGACGGTCGTATTTAGGGAAAGAAGACTTAGAAAAAATCCGTTCTAAATGTACCGAAAACCCTGTTTTTCGTTCTTAATAGTAGGGTAAGTCCGTTTTTTCTTATACCGAGAACGGCGGGCTTAAGGTAAGAACGCTTTTATTGAAACCGGGCGTTCCGCGTTTAAGAACCATTCGGTCTTATAATTGGAACGGAAAAAAATTGATTGCTCCCTCCTCCCTTTCTTCATATATGTAAAACCCCTTATCCCCAATTTGAGCGATTTCCGACTCTTTTCTGACACTTTTTTATGAGCATTCACCGTCATAATGTGTCCAAAAAAAAGTCGGAAAAAACGTTTTTTTTTATGAAAACGGTCGCCAACTTATGTATGGAAGATTTCTGAGTCTAATCTGACTCTTTTCTGACTCTGATATAATGCTCTTTCACCCTCCCAATGAAGCATTGAAAACCCTCAGAAAAATCACAAAAAGTTGCTTTTTAGGTGGTTGAATCACCTCCTGAAATGTTCTTTTCAGTCGCTTATTGGAGTGCAGATTTATTTGCAACTAAATCGAAATTATTTTTAATTTTTATTAGAAATATTTATATATGACCTAAAAACTAACAAAATGAGAAAAAATATTGCACTAACTGAATAAATTTGTGAATTTTCTATCGTCTTGTTTATCATGCTAAAATCTATTAGGCAAGACTGAAATCGGTCTTTCTATCTATTCTATTCTTGAATTCGAAAGGGAATAAATCATGCTTGAAATGAAGCCAATCTAAATTTAAAAACCGAACAGATCGTGCTTCAAAATTCATGCTTAATTTCAGTATTCTATTTTTGGATCCAAGAAGATTCTGTCTTGCCGAACTTCTGATACGAAATCTGATTGATATCAAGCACGATCTGCTCGTTTTTTTCTCTGAGTGTGCATTCCGTTATTTTCAGCGCCGTGTTTACTCATTATAACTTATTAGTTCTGAATATGCTCCAGATATAAGAGCTTTATGAAAGCAGATGTCGGTAATTTTCTAAAACCAATTACGTGTTTACGCATTTCAAGACACATAATTTTGAGCACTCCATCGGGTTGTTAAAGAGAGTCGGTAATTTCCAACATCCATTTTAAGAACGTATTTTCTCAGTTCTTTCGTCGGTTTAGAACGGCTGGTATACTTTCGAGATCGTGGGCTTATTTCAAGAACGGAAAAAATAAGAACGGATTGGGTAAAAAAGTAGAAATTTGTGCTGCCTTTTAGAACGCTAATTTTTTCTGAGTGTAGAGTTGATAACCCCGCAATTTGGAAAAAAACTCATATCTCCCACAATTTTGAAGATAGATTGTTCAAACCTTCTGGCCATATATTTAAATCATTACTTATCGATACACCATACACCGTTTCACCATCAGATGAAATATACGTGAGTTCTAAGCAAATCAAATAATTATATATATATTTTGTAATTTAATAATATATTTTTAAATAAAACTCTCCCTGAGTAACGGGTATATCGAAGTCAAGCAGGGCCGACTTCACCTTACGCTCTCGTTTTTTATATATATGGGATCCTAATAGAGAAAAATTAGTTTTTCCTATTTTTTCTGTGGTGAAAATCAGTTGTTTAGAATTTTCAAATTTTTCATTTATTTATTTAAGTCGTTTTTCGTGAGTGCTTTTTCATATTTCTCCATAACTTCTATTACCCTTCATCGATTTTTAAATGTAATATACGAAATAACTATTAATAAATAAACATATAAATAAGTCAAAGACACTTTCTACTTAAAGTAAATTGTTTTAGAGATATTAAGCTCAAATCTTCAAAAATTGTGTTTTTTGGAATTTTTTTTTTTACATTTTTAGACTGTAAAAAATCACAAAAAATTAAAGTAGTTAATTTTTTTTCTTTTATCGTATTAATACATCAATTACGCGTCAAGCAAGCAATCGTGTGTTAAATTCTGTCGATAAATGCTCGAGATATACCCATCAGAGTAAGCCTGCCTTCAGGCAAGGTTCCATACTAAACTCTGCAACAGTTCTCTGCTAAGCTCCATAACAGAGACAACGGACGATGGGAATGTTGTTAAAATGCAATTTTGTTGGCAATCTTGCAAATCTTGGCTTTAATAAATAAATGGAAAATTAAAAAAATTCTTTAAAAAACAATTTTTATCACATCAAAATTTGAATCATTTGATATACGCATGAAATAAGAGTTTTTTGTTCCATTAATTTTGTTAATTTTTTGAATATCTTTAAAAATTTTAAATTATATATTTGAACCGATGTAAAAATCCGAGTTCCGTAACAAAACCGAAAACCAAAAGAAATGAAGTAACTTTTAACCGAAACATTCATTTCGGAACATACCGGAATCAGAGGTATTATTTATTTCGAAATATTTAATATTAAAAAAAAAAGTTTTTGTGTAACAAAATAATTTTTTCCAGCACTCGGTTCAAACTACTTATGTCTTGTCAGTTTCAAAGTACCTTTTGGCTTCTTCTTCCTCCATGGATTTCTCCAACGTGTATATTGTGCCATGCCCGCATAAATTAAACTTACGCATTTGGAAGTCAAGCGCAGGCACATAACAAAAAAAAAAGTCCAACTCAACGCATTTAAAGTTGTTGCCTGCTGATTAGAAAGTGAAATGACGTCATGCGTTAGTCCTGATTCCAACCTGATTTGGCCAATCAGAATGAGCGCCCACTCTGGACCCTCCACCCACCACAGAGACAACCCTAAAAAGGAGGTGGAGTCTGTGAAAAGAAAAAGTCACTTGTAGCTTTTATATCCTTGAACAAATTTATCTCGCTACGCACACTTAATAAATACAATTGAATATGTATGTATGGCAGGCATGTATGTATGTATGCGGGCTGCCTATAAAAGCGGCTGGCCAGGCTGCAGGATCTTTCAGTTACGACGCGTAAGCTCGCTAGTGAAGGTGACAGGACTAGACCAGAAAAATCTACTAAACACACACAATATGAGTGCATCGGGCAAAAGTCTTCTGGGTCTCTGGCTATACAGAAGTGGTGAACAGGAGTGGGCCGTCAAGCAGGGCAGTCCATTGCATCAGCTGAGCAAAAAGGATTCTGCTCCCACAGGCACCTCTTCGGCGCCGCATGCAAGTCTATCGCGTCATGCCTCGGCGCCCAGCGATCAATTTTTAATATATTCGCCTAAAAAACAGGATCGCAATGGCTCTGCCACAGATGGGGCAGCTCCACGTCAACATTCACCAGGCGATCGTATTTCGATTATATTCACGCTCAAAAATCAAGTGGGCAACTTGGCCCGGGCACTGCAAGTGTTCCAGGAGTTGGGCATTAATGTGTTACACTTGGAATTGTCACCATTGGAGACGGCCACCAATCAGGCAGATGTTGTGGTCGATGTTGAGTGTGATCCGCGTCGCTTGGATCAGGTGGTGAAGATGCTTAATCGTGAGGTGGCCTCGGTGAACTATACGACTGTAAGTCCACAGAGTTTGGCCCGGGCACCATCTTTGTCGGCATGTTCTAGTTTTGGTAAGTGAGAAAAAGTGATGAAATTAGGCACAAGGATGGAATTTTGGAAATTTGAAAAAGTCCCGAAAAAGTCTGAGTGGGAAAAAATGTTATTTTTCCATCTGAACTATACTTGTAACTCGGTTTGTAAGATTCCGATTATGAGAAATCTTCCCACAAGGGCGAAAAATGGGATATTTATATTCTATTCTATTTAAAATTTATGTACATTTGCTCTTTTATCGCCCTAAAAATAGTCTGTAAATTGAATTCCATAAATATTTGAAAATGCGTATTTTCTGATTCCGGAAAATCCTCCCTCTAGGTCGGAAAATCAAGGAGATCAAGACTAATCCTTATTATAGACCAGCCAGAGGGTATTTTAAAATTGATCTCATGCAAAAAGTAATGCTAGATAAGCACACGAAATTCAGCTAGCTGAGATTTGCCAATACAGTTTAAACTTATCCACAAAAAAAAAATAATATAATCTGGGACTCAATATGACATTTTTTCATCAAAAAAACCGATAAGAGGCAGATGAAATGCCTGTTCGAAAATATCAAAC
The DNA here is from genome assembly GCA_018904225.1 of Lordiphosa mommai. Classification (NCBI taxonomy): domain Eukaryota; kingdom Metazoa; phylum Arthropoda; class Insecta; order Diptera; family Drosophilidae; genus Lordiphosa; species Lordiphosa mommai. The sequence continues at coordinate 138,110 of JAEIFT010000401.1, read as the reverse complement.
TGATATTTTCAGATCATATCAAAATGATAATTTTAAGATCAAAGTGGCATTTTTTATAAAAAAAAATATGGGAAATGTGCTGGGCGCATATATTATTTATATAGTTATATTATATATATTCCCCGCTCCAAATTTTTTGATTATGTAATATTAGCGCCATAGCCGTTTGGAAAGCAAAGAAATTTAAACATTTTGATAGTTAACAAACATTACCTTTTCTGGGGATCGGACCCGGGTAACTCGCACTTTACACGAATGGAATGACGTCTCAACGCAGTGAGCCACCGCACCGCGTGCGCTGGCTAGGGACTATTTATATTTTTCTACGGTGCCTAAGTTTTTCGATAATAAGCATTTTTGTCTCTTTCCTTTTTCTCTTTTATTTATTATCTTATCAATTTGTATTAATTCTGATTAATTAAATATTATTTATCAAAAATGTATAAAAAATTGATATTTGATAAAATATCAGACCAGATTAAACTTATTTGATCTTTCTTTTTCTGTTACCATCTCTGAGATCTCAGCGTTTAAACGGACAGACGAACGGACAGGGCTATATCGACACTTCAAAGACTCAATATTTGGGTGTCGAATAGAGCAAGCCTTAGCCTCGAGAACAGAAAACAGTTGGTAGTCCAATAGATTTAGGTCTGGGCTTCCAGCAGGCCTATCCTTCGTAGAAATTAAGTTCGGTACTTGGTTTTTTAGCCATGTTTTAGTCGTTTTTGACGTGTGAGCAGGAGTGGAGTCTTGTTGAAAGATCCACGCATGTAATGTCGTGGTGAGAGGCTTAACTTTTTCATAAAGTCGGACTGATACAATTTCGTCAAAGTTTTGAATCTGAAATTTTGATTTTTGCAACAACACGATTTCTTATGATTGCAAAAAAACTGACGCCAAAAACTTTTGATGCAGTAATGTAGCATTAATGTCGCTTGTCAAATAGCCGTCAAGTTGAAGTGGATGCGTTTAACGGTTTTTGAGAACGAGTTTGTTAAATTCGTGTACCTAAACAATTGCGAGTACTAGGTATATACTTTATAAAGTCGGAAATGCTTCCTTCTGGCTGGTACATACATGTGCACAAATTTAAAAAATATTTTGTGTCTTTGGTACAGAGAATAAAAAGAGACAAATAATAATACCTAATTTGTACTTATTGATCAGCCCCTTATGATATAGCCATCCGATCCAAGTGGTTTGGAAATATGTAAAAACTAATAGACTAGTTTAAGAAAATACCTATTATATTTATCAGGTCGGAAATGCTTCCCATACTTATATAAGTGTTGCAACTTTTCTTTTATTGTGAACCGAACCAAGAACCGAACCTCTTGAAAAAAAAATAGCTAACAAAACTTTCGGTTCGGTTCAACAAAAGTTACAACTCTTAGTTAAGCGGGCATTAACTGATGAAAGAAGTAGCATATGGGCATTTCTTTTCTGACGTGACGTGACATTCGTACGATAAAATATAAATAAAAAGAGAAAAGTTTAAAAAAATGTTTTTAATTATGTTAGTAATGCAAAAGCTCTTTATGTAGAAAAAAAAATTACAAGAATCGACCCAGAGGATTCATAGATATAAGTAAAAAATATGCCCTGACGATACGTTACTTAAAACGGAGGTGGGTTTTGACTCGGATAAAAAAATTGCAAAACTCTGCGAATTGAAACTCTTTTAGTATAAAACTTTTTCAGTACAACATCAGAAGATTCGGCAAGACTGAAATCTGCTTCAATTTAGTTTTTTTCTCTTTGAATTTTCAAGAAGAAATCTGCTTGAAATCGGAAGAAAACTTTGTGTGTTTGGTGGCAAAGGGAGGTGAGACAAAAAATCGGGCTTGAAAAATTTCATTTTTCTGATTGAAGTTTTTTCATATATTAAGTTTATTTTCCAATTTTCCAAATATAAAAATCTTTTTCTAGTTCTTTTTTTTTTCCTTTCTCTTTACCATAAATTTTTAAAGTACAGTTCCTTAATTTTTGGTGAAGATAATTTTTCTTAAATTATTCAATGCAACAAAAAAATCAGTTTTAATTGTAGCTTAAGTGTTGCAAAAAGAGTGAAATTGCTCAATGACTCTTACAGCTGTGAATCGAAAAGAGAAAATGCACTGAAAAACTAGCCAAATCGTAAATTTGTACTTTCTAGCCCGATATATCGCTAGCTTTGAACTCTTTAAATAAAATTATTTTGCATATTTACCTTTCCTAAATCAAGTAAGAAACAACATTTTATGAACTTTTAATTTTTCGGTAATGGTAGACTTTTCGGCGGGAAATGCCCATATACCAACAATTGCTCAAAAAAAATAAAACTTATAAATTTAAATTGAAAATATTGAAAATTGTATGTTCAACTAAACAAAATAATATTTTTAAAAATTTTAAACAAATTAATTACTTTTATATACAAATTTGGTAAACTTGTAACGAACTAAGGTTTGAACCAAAACCTTGGTAAAATTTGGTACCGGACCTCTTCAAAAATTATTTGGGTTTGCAGCCCTGATTTATATACCCTTGTACGGTTTAAATTAAGTAAAATCAATTGGCACACAAAAAGAGTCTGGAACGAACGTTCGCTTTGGTGTCAACCGAGAGTGTATTTGACCTCAAACTCTCCAAAAAGTGGCAAAACAGGTTGAGATTAATAAACAAATTCAACCATTAAAATTGTTTTGACATTATAATTTAATTGAGTTTAGTTGAGTGATACAAATAAGTGGGGTTGGACCGCGTTTTGAGCTCCCGCAAATTGTGTGCAAATTTTAAGTAAAAAAATTACAAGCAACAAAATAAGGAATTTGCTTGATTAACTACAAAGAAAGCAATCGCTCAATTACGCGAAAATACTACCAACATCACCTACAGCTGACTGGAAGAGTTGTCAGCCAACCAAACGTTTTAGAGCTTAAAAGCTTGGCTTAGAGAGAATAAGCGTAGCTACCAACGCAAAGCTTTGGCCCAGCTCTAGTCGTTAATTGGATTTGCATATTGTTAGGCTGCCCATTTGAAGTAGCTTAAAATGGAACAATCAGAACAGGAACGGCTACGACTACAGCAGTCTGTTAAGCATTTAACTATGCTTCTGACCAATCTGTTAGATGCCAAGTTGAACGATCTTCCTACAAAAGCAGACGTTAATTGCAACAATGACAATCTTAAAGGTAGGCAGAAAATTATAGAAAACGACTGAATATGAAAAAAAATAAATGTGGAAAGCGAAAATAACTTTTATTCTTCGAACCGAAAAGACCGTATCGGAATCGAATCATTGAACCGATACAGTTTCGGTTCTGAGCTCTATCTAATCTATCAAAAAATTGTATTAAATTAGAAATCTTTTAAAGATTCAATTAAAAACCTCGAATTCCCAAACATTAAAAAATAGAATTTAGAAAAATACTTACGAAAAAAATAATGAAAGATTTCGAGCATTTTAAAGAATGTTATGTTGTGTATAAATTGTTTTTTTTTATACTCTCCAAAGAGTTCCAAAGTTTTTAGAATAAAAATAAAACTTCTTCTAATTACCTGCATAATTTAGATTTTGGCGACATGGTCTGGTTTCCGCGCAAAATATCTGATTTGGATAAGGCACAAAATGTGCTTATGTATGGCTCCGATTTGGATGCCGATCATCCGGGCTTTAAGGATCCAGTGTATCGCAAACGTCGTGAACAGTTCTCGGCCATAGCCAACAATTTTAAACAGTAAGTAAATTGTATTAAAAAAACGGAAAGTTTAAAATTTCAACTCCCTTTCACCCATTCAGCGGTAATCCCATTCCACGTGTTCAATACACACCCGAGGAGGTGAAAACTTGGTAAGTTTGAAATTGAATTTTGTTTTTCCCATTTGTGAAACTTGCTCTGCTTTGAAGGGGAACTGTTTTCTTAGAGCTGCATCGTTTATATGTGCTGCATGCTGTGCCGGAGTATATGGAAAATTGGCCTGAGCTGGTCAAGTACTGTGGCTATCGTGATGACAATGTGCCGCAGCTGCAGGATGTGAGCATCTATTTGAAGCGCAAGACAGGATTTCAGTTGCGTCCAGTGGCGGGTTACCTTTCTCCTAGAGATTTTCTATCTGGCTTGGCATTTCGTGTGTTTCATTGTACCCAATATATAAGGCATTCGTCGGATCCGTTTTACACACCGGAGCCGTAAGTTTTGTGTGGTGAAAATTTGAAAGATGGTTGGTTTTAAGTAATTGATTTTTGTTAACAGGGATTGCTGTCATGAGCTATTGGGTCACATGCCGTTGCTGGCCAATTCGAGTTTTGCTCAGTTCTCGCAGGAGATTGGATTGGCCTCGTTGGGGGCCAGCGATGCGGATATTGAAAAGTTGGCTACGGTGGGTGAAACAATCAGTTTTATTTTTATTTAATTTAACTTGAATTTTACTTAAATTTCAATTCAATCAATTTAATTTTTATTTAATTTTAATTTAATTTCAATTCATTTTCAATTGTATTTTATTTTATTTTAATTTTAATTCAATTTAAATTCAATTTCAATTTAAGTTCTATTCAGTTTCAATTCAATTTCAATTCTATTTTCAATTATTTTCAATTCAATTTCAATTCAATTTTAATTTCAATTCATTTTCAATTCAATTTTAATTCAATTTAATCAATTTTAATCAATTTAAATTCAATTTAATTATATTTCACATTTTTAATCAATTTAAATTCAATTTCAATTCAATTTTAATTTAAATTCAATTTAATTCATTTCAATTTAATTTTAATTTAAGTTCAATTCAATTTTAATTCATTTCAATTCAATATTAATTTAATTTATTCAATTTCAATTTAATTCAATTTCAATTCTATTTCAATTAGTTTTCAATTCAATTTAATTTTAATTTTAATTCAATTTTCAATTTTATTTCAATTCAATTTTAATTCAATTTCTATTCAATTTCAATTCAATTTCTATGCAATTTCAAGTCATTTTTAATTCTATTCAATTTCAATTCTATTTCAATTCAATTTCAATTAATTTTAATTCATTTCATTTATTTCAATAATTATTTCAATTCAATTTTAATTTAATTTTAATTCAATTTCAATTCAAATTAATTTCAATTCAATTTCAATTATTAAAATTAATATTTATTTTAATAATTTTATTTTTCATTTTATTTTACATTTTATAATTTTAATCTTTTTTTTAATTATTATTATTTCAATTCCATTTAAATTTTAATTTTCAATTCAGTTTCAATTTTTAATTCAATTTTAATTTATATTCAATTCATTTATTCAATTTTAATTTAATTTTTATTCAATTTTCAAATTAATTTCAATTCAGTTTCAATTCATTTTCAATTCAATTTTAATTCAATTTTAATTAAATTTTAATTAAATTTTAATCAATTTAAATTCAATTTCAATTCTATTTCAATTCAATTTTCAATATAATTTCAATTCAATTTCAATTGAATTTCAATTCAATTTTCAAGTTTATTTCAATTCAATTTTAATGCAATTTCTATTCAATTTCTATGCAAATTTAAGTCATTTTCAATTTCTATTCAATTTCAATTCAATTTTTTATTCAATTTCAATTCAGTTTCAATTCTATTTCAATTTAATTTCAATTCAATTCCATTTCAATTCAATTTCAATTCTCAATTCATTTCAATTCAATTTTAATTTAATTTCAATTCAGTTTCAATTCATTTTCCATTCAATTTTAATTAAATGTTAATCAATTTAAATTCCATTTCAATTCAATTCATTTCTATTTCAATTGAATTTCAATTAAATTTCAATTCAATTTCTATTCAATTTCAATTCAATTTCTATGCAATTTCAAGTCAATTTCAATTTCTATTCAATTTCAATTCAATTTTAGCTCTATTTCTTTACCGTGGAGTTTGGTCTTTGCAAGCAAGCCGATAGCACCTTCAAGGTCTATGGCGCTGGTCTCTTAAGCTCAGTGGCCGAGTTACAGCATGCCATCACATCCGATCAGAAGATAAAGAAATTTGATCCAGAACTAACCTGTAAAGAGGAATGCATTATTACCTCCTATCAAAATGCATATTACTACACCGATTCCTTTGAAGATGCCAAAGAGCAAATGAGGTATGTGGTGGGTAAAACACTTCCATCGAAACATTTATCTCATTTACATCTTTTCAGGGCCTTTGCCGATAGCATTCAGCGACCGTTTGGTGTACGCTACAATCCCTATACCATGAGCGTGGAGGTGCTATCCAATGCCCAAAAGATCACCGCTGTGGTTAGTGAATTGAAGGGCGATCTCAGCATTGTTTGCTCCGCTTTGCGCAAAATTTCGGCTACAGATGAGAATCTAGATGTGGAAAGCATAGCAAATATGCTACAAAATAGCCTCAATGTACGCGGAGGAGGCGCAGGAGCTGGCAATAGTCCGGATAACTCGGATAACTCCATAGCAGAGGGGGATTAGAAATGAATGAAAGATCATAAAAGTGGGACCATTAAATTATGCTATATACATACATATATTTATATATTCAAGTCTAATTGTTATTTAAACTCTTAACTCTAAACTTAACAATAAAATTCCCCCTCTTCTTGGTGTAGTAGTTGTACTCATTTATAGATCATATCACAGTCACTATTTATAAAGAACTTTTTGCTTATATAGCTGGTGGAGCATTCCATTAGAAAATTGGGTATGGTCCACAAATTGAAGCTCAAGGCCAGGGCACGCCATTGGGCCAAAATCATTTGGACATTGTAGAGCCAGCTAAAACGATGGCCCACTCTTTTGGTCACTTGACTGGTCACACCACGCACCATACCGCCCGCCAAACCCGAGACACTGACTCGTCGTTTTTTGTTAGATTTGATAGGTTCTCCATTGCTGGCCGAACCCGAGGTCAAGGCACGTAGTTCGTGTTCGGGTTTCATCTCAACGCGTGGTGCGATTTGTATGCGATCAACCGTATCGCAGATTTCCTCATTGCTGATTAAAATGCCAGCCACGATATACATCAGTTTGAAGACCCTAAACAATGGAACAGGGGGGGATTAGTAAGTATTTGAACATAACTTTGACTTGTGGCTCAACACACCTGACTGTATGTGAAATCATTTTGATAATTCTCTCCGCCTTATCAGTGCGTTATATACTTATGTATATGTATATATATAGAAAGCCAAGTTTATTTCAATATAATGAGAATCTGCTGATTTGTTTTATTATTTTTTTTTTTTTAGTTTTTAAGCACATGCACTTTTTTGAGTTTTTTTATTTTCCAAAATTCCATAAACCTGCAGCCTGATCCGCTCCCAACTGCTGCTCAAAATGTACTGAAATTGAAGGCAAGTGTACTTGCCTCGTCTCGCCAGATAAGACAGTTGATAAGGTATTTTATTTATTTTTTCTAATTTGCTTTTGGGTAGCTAAGTTTGTTAACATGTCTACACTTTTAGGTTTAGCTGCTCTAAGGTCAAATTTCTCTCTCTCTCTCTCTCTCTCTTTCTCGTCTTATCTCCGCATAACTCACCCTAACTGTCAATTGCTTGGAAACTACGAGTACATACGTAACATTTGTGCACTTTGGAATCTACGATTAAATTGTATGAGCTGGCGTCTAGTCATAAAAAGTACATAAATGCGACGCGTCGAACATTTGATATTTGTTTTGGATTTGGCTGTCGCGATTAGTACATGTCACATACTCGTGCGATAGTGCTGATCGTTACCAGGCACACTATCTTTCCGGGTTGCATTTGAATCATTTTGAAATTCCCCGCCACTTTCTTTAATACTTTGCCACACTGGTTGCAAAAGCTTTGACAAAAAGCCTGACTAAAAAGCTTCTATTACGCTGAACTTTGGTCCAGTGCTTTTTGTTTCCTTTCAAATATTTAACTTTGCGAAAAAGCTTTTTGTACAAGTTTTACCTTAAAAGAAATATCCTGGGGCAAGGGTTCTAAAATAAATATATACTCTTATTCAAGCTATGAAATGTATAAATTCCAGGGTTACGGTCCGGTTATAAGTTTTATTAAAAAAGTCATTATTTACCAGTTAAATGGTGCTTTTTAAAACAGAAAATAACAATTAATTTATGATTTTTATTTTAAAACTCAGAAAATGACAAGTTTTTTGATTTATTATTTTATTACTCTGCTCATATATATATTTTTGATTTTATTAAACCAAAAAATTTTTACTCTGTTCCTTAATGGCTTTATCAAAAGCGATACTCAAAACTTTTTAAAAAAATTTTTTAATGACTTTTATAAATTAAAGTCATCTATAACCGTTATCATGTAAAAATGTTTAAATAAAAATAAAAAATAACTGCTATGACAGAGTAATAAAATTAAAATAATGTTATTTTCGGAGTTGTAAAATAAAATAGAATATCTTAATTTAAAAATTCTTATATACAAATTGCAATATAACTGTTTATTTCTATTTTAACTGATACAAGTAACTGTTATATTGGGTCCCTGATAAATTCACAGTTTTAGAATGCTACAATTTCAAAAACACTAGTAGAAACTTTGTAGAAAATGTCGATGATAATGGGAACTTGATATGACCAAAAGATTGTTCTATACAAAGCTTTTTAGCTTTTAATATTCTCGCCGAGTATGACCAAAAGGCATCGTCGTGAAAAGTCGGACAGTCGATTCAGCCTGTAAGAACTAGAAGAATGTAAAGAAATCAAAAATAGTGGATGCTGTTTATCCAGAAATAAACATTTTAAAGTGGTGAAAGATGAACAGAAAAGAAATTTCCCTGCTTGAAAAAATAGCAAGACATATATTATGTATACCGGTATCTACACAGAAAAAAAAGATAAGGGACTCAATATGACATTTTTCATACAAAAAGCCGATAAGACAGATGAAATTGACCTGTTCGAAAATATCAAACTGATATTTTCGACAAAGAAGTTAAGATCAAAGTGGCTTTTTAATAAAAAAAAAGGAAAGGCGGGCCTATATATAAGTTATACCCGCTCAGAATTTTAATGATTATTAATATACGCCAAGCTGGAAACCAAAGAAATTTAAACATTTTGTTAGTTAACAAACATTACCGTCTGGGGATCGAACCCGGGAACTAAAGTCTCAACGCAGTGAGCCACCGCACCGTGGGCAAACGTCTGGACATTATATTTTCACGGGCCTAAGTTTTCGATAATAAGCATTTTTGTTTTTTTCATTTTATTATTATATATTGATAAAAATATATCAAAATGATATGAAAAATTGTATGATAAAATATCATATGACAAAAATTAAATATATTTGTTTTTTTTCTGGGCATCTAGTGAGAGATGCTTTAGTTCGGCTAATCGAGAAGGGAAGACCGGCGAACAAGTCTTAGGGCTGAAAACTTGGATGTTATTATATTTCTATACTCAACCCAGAAAAATATTTTTCTGAAATGGCCCGAAATTGCCCTAAAATTTAGAAAATCGTCCTAAAATTTTGGTGAGGGGCTGTTTGGACATGTTTTTAGAAAACTGCTTTTCTTAAAACTATGACTTTAATTTTCTCAAATTCAGGGCAAGATTGACCTAAAAATAAGAAAAAAGTAGTAGTTATTTTTGCTTTCTTTATTTTAAATTTTTTTATTTTAAAATTTTTTTTTTTATATTGTTCCACAAAACGAAGGCGATTTCGGTATAAACGAGTCCCATTTTCATATACAAATTTTTATTAAGCTTATATGAGAAGTGACAATCTTCTCAGAGGTAACTTAGATTAGGTCGAAAGATATTTGTAATTATTTTATAAAATCGACCAACATTATTGATCAAATCTAGTGACGGAAGAAATAATGGTCACTTCTCATATGTAAAGTTGTAAGCACGGTTGCCACTTGAAAAATTTAAAATGCTCCAAAAAATTTAAAAAATGCTCCATTAAAGAAAAAAATGCTCCAAAAATGGCTCCAATGCTTATAAAAAATTCCAAACTACATTATGTCAAAAAACTATATGGAATTATGATTTTATATTTCTTCATTTAAAATTCTTTAAAATTTTACATAACAAAATCCATTTTTTAAGATTTTTAAAATTATTTAGGCCATTTATTTGTCAATGGTGTTACATATATGGCCATAGCTTCCGAAACCCCAATCTGATTTGAAAATGCAGTAAAAAAAATTACTGCCAATAAATAAGCCTACAAATAAGTCAGACACTTTATAATTTAAGGAAATAGTTTTTTGAGTTAATTAGCTCAAAACATAGATTTTTTTGTAAATTCTTTAATCAACAAAAAATATAGTGGTTTTTATCTTTGATCGTAGTTATAAGCTATGTGGATAAATGCACAGGATATACCCATTTGAGCAAGCATGCCTACAGGCAGGGTTCCATAAAGAACTCTACAACGGTTCCATGTCAAGCTATGGCGAAATATTTAAAACCACAAGAAAATTTTCTAAATAAAAAAAACGGAAAATTTGCAAATTCTTTAAAAATAATTTTCACAGCTGAAAAATTTGAAAAAATATTTTCGTCTATTGGTAACCCATATTTATAATCAAAAATCAGTTTTCAGTAGCCTTTTTGGCTAATTTGTTTCAAAAAATATAATAATTAAAATTCTATTCGACTTTTATCGTTCAGATAAGAATTGCGACCTGTATCTTTCCCGCCATTGTTAAACTTCTTCCTTGCCCCCAAGTTTTATGGAATAATTCAACTAAAAACAATTGTTTTGTATTCTTCAAATATATATTAAATCCCACAGAAAATTTTGTAGACCTGAATTAATTTATTCACTCCCAAAAAAATCTAGAAAAAAAACGCCTTTTTTAGACCTCCTAAAGCAGAAGAAAGTTAAGAAGTTGCAAAATATCAATTTGTCTATTGGGCCAATATTTTGTAAATTTGTAAAATGGGACAATATTTTTTGTTTATATGAATACTTTACGCTTTTAAAAAGTTCAGCAAAATTTGTTCAAAATCGGATGACTATATGTATTAGAACTTTGTCACAGAGGAAGTTAGCTTTGCCTTCTCGTGTCGAAAATGGGCCTTTTTAGGACGTGTTGTGTTTTTATTACATGGTTTATTTTTACTTTTTTTTATTACATTACATTTTTATGCATAAATTTGTACTTATCTGACACTTGGTTTTGATTACTTTTAGGGTTTAATTTTAAGCTATATAAACTTATCTGATTGTTCTATTAAAATTATAAAATAAATGTTTTGCCCTGCTCAAAGAGCTCCATTTTGCAGAAAAAGGCTCCAGTGCTCCAATGAGAAAAAAAAGATCCATTTTTGAGCGTTTGCTCCAAATGTGGCAACCGTGGTTGTAAGTCTTAAATTCGAATGAATTACAAACGTTTATACGGAAATCGCCGTCGAAATATGGAACACACCTCATATATTATATATATTATTCACTTACCCAAACTGGGATTCAAACTCAGGACCATTCGTTCACCAGTCAAATGCCTTATCCCAACGCCACAGCTGCTCAGTTTAGACAATGAGCAAAATGTTCCAGTTGAATTCTATTCAAAATTAGCTGTTTAGATTTTTAAGCGTTCCAAAAGTGGTTTAGAACCATATCTGAGGAATAAGTTAAGCTTTAACCTTAAATCCTGCGTTACAGTTTGTGGAAAGCGATTCCCAACCGGTTTAAATTTAATAATTAACTCTCTTATAACTATTTCAAAAAATTCTAAATTTTGTGAACGAAAAATGCTGAAAAGATGCCAACAGGAGAATCATACCCAAGTTCCAGTTTGGGTTTCAACTCAACGTCAACTTCGTCCTGGAAAGCTTCCATTGCCATGGAGTACGTTATTGCAGCTTTTGACCATGTCTGGCACGTTGGCCTGCTATCGAAAATCAAGGGAACGCTCAATCCTCAACTCTTCCAGATCATCATCAAATCATTCCTCAGGGTGGTCCAGGATAGCCTTGCATCCCCAGGGCAGCGTTCTAGTCCCCACTCTGTACAGTTTGTATCTCACTTAAACTTAATCTTACTCGAACCAAATACGTACATACCAGGGCAGGATGCTGAGGAGTATTTCAGGAGCCGAGTGGTACATGGGCACACGTATACTTGAGCGGGAGTGCGAAGTCTCCATGTCAAGGGATATTAATAATCAACCCGAGCAATCTAGCTAAGAAGCTGATAAGATGGAAGAAGATCAACGGAATCCGAGCCAGGAGGAGACTGATTCGTTTACACCTTACTGACTTAGTCAGTCGCAGGATCTGACCACTGCCAAAACTGAATTAAATAAATAAATTATTAAAAAAAAATCTTATAGGGTTGCAGGATAATTGGTAAGGACTTGAAGAGTGAGAAATAGGAACTTGTCGAAAAGTGGTTCTAAGTCGGTTCTCAGTGAAATTTCGTATACACTTGGCCCTCGCACGGACTCTTTTAGCACGAACTCGGTCTTACACGGTTAAAAATTTGCTCCCTTCCCCCTTTTAACACGCTGAAAACCTCGTTCTTACACGACTGCAAAATATTGAATTTTTTTTTTTGCTGTCGATTGATGCGTTAGTGCCTTTGTGCTTGTAGAAAATTAATGATTTTGTGATAAGTAAAAAGGTGGTACAGCTTTATAAAATCAAAAAGTTAATAAAAAATATATATAAATTTTTAGCTATTTCAATGGCAGAAAGAAAGAAAGGAGCTCCTTTTAAAAGGAAAGTAATTTCTATAGAAACAGAAATAAAATTTCCAAACCGATTAGACAATAATCAAACTGCCACGGTAAATTGCAAGAAGCCTTGACTTGAATGAGGCAACAATTCGCACTATCAAAAAAATTAAACTGAAATACGACGTGCAGGAAGGATTGGGTCATAGATCTACAAAATTTACCAGTAGAGCACGTGCACCTATTTTGGAGAAAATGGAAAGAGCACTTAGCACCTGGATTGACGATAGGTACGAAAAAAGATCCCTTGAAGCCAGCGAATCATTCAGGAAAAGGCACTCAGGATTTATGAACTGCTCAAGCAAAATGGTGAGCCCTCTTTTAGCATAGATTTCGTTGCTAGTAATGGATGGTTCGAGAAATTTAAAAAAAGGTTCTCCATTCATAGCATCAAATTTAAAAGTCAAAGCGGCATCGGCCGATGATGAAGTTGCTACCACATACCCAGAAGAAATTCTAAGGTTCATTGAAGAAGAGGAATTCTTGCCTGATCAAGTTTTCAATGCTGATGAAACTGGACTTTGCTGGAAAAAAATGACAAATCGAACTTTTTTTTATCAAAGAATGAAAAAAGTAGATCCCGGCATTAATGCACAAAATTACCGTTTTACATTTGTGTAGTAATGCAACAGGCGACAATTGGAAATCAGATGACAGCAGCTCTGAAGAAACCGATCCGATTAGTTTAACAATATAAAAGCTCCAAGAAGGATTCGGATATAATAACAGCTTGGAATAGTGCTTTTTAAATTAAAATCCAGTCATCGAACGACGACTTAAGTTTAAGAGAGAGTTGGAAAAAAATACTTTTGCCTTATAAGGAGTGCTATAAAGAAGCTTTAAAAGCCACCAAACAATTGAAAATGGCTGATTTTTTGATAAGGAGCCACCAAAAAAGAAAACATGTTGAAACGAAACGACTGAAACTATAAATGCCACCAAATGCATTTTAAATTTTATATAAATCGAAAAGTATGATCTTCTTACTTTTAAAAAGTTTAACCTGTGAATTAATTATATGAAGTAATATTTTTACTTTAATACCAACTTTTAATTTTGAAAATTTGAATGTTATAAATATATTTAAGGCATAACAGACCAAATTTCAACAATAAAAAAATTTGTTCCTGCCAATTTGGAATTTCAGGAACGTAACCCCTTATTTTGTACTGAATCCATGTTTCGCTTAACACGATTTCGCTTAACACTGAGGTTTTCTAGGAAAGTATTAAGCGAGGGCCAAGTGTATTCGAAAAAAATGTGCCTAAGGTTGTGGGATAATTGATAAGGACTTGAAGAGTGAGAAATAGGAACCTTTCGAAAAGTGTTTCTAAGTCGGTTCTCAGTGTAATTTCGTATTATTAATTCAAGAAGCTTTAAATTTGTTCTAGGTTTTAAAACCATTCCAAAAGTAATTAAGGGAAAATGTGGGAAGTGGGAAACAGTTAATTCGAAGATTTGAAGAAAACTCTTAATAAGTAGAATAACAGTGAATTGGGCTGTAAAGAGGCTAACAAGTTCACAACTATATAAAGTGATTAAAGTCTTATACCAAAACATTGTAAAATTTGGCATTTTTCTATGCTAATCGTTATCGGTTAGAGCTCATAAAATATATCAACAAGTTGCTTGATTTGCCCCTTGGCGCTTACATCTGGGCTACACTTAACACATCTTTAACATACACACACACTCACACAAATGCAGTTGCCCCTAAAAGCATGCTGCAATAAATATGCAGCAAGCAGAAGATGCCAGCTCAGTCCCCAGTTCCAGCTTAAAATCTGAAAGGGAACCCATACACACACACACTCACACATCCACATACACAATTAACCAACTCCTCTGTGTGACTTCCTTGAATTCACCCTTAGCTTAGGCCAGGACAAGTAGCAGGGTCTGTACCATTTTTCAAGCTGGACACTTGAATGAACATTCTGCTCTGCTTTCTCCCTTTCACTCACTCACTGCTCTGTCTCCCTCTCTTACCACAATTGTGTGTCAAGGTCGTTTGGCTGGCTGTTTCCTGCTCCAAGACGATGCCAAATGATGAGAACGATAAACGTCTCCATTCTGTGTTTTGTTACAAATTTACCAGGAGTGGGAGGAGGAATGAGGGAGAAGGAAACCTCTCCGGGTACTCCCCTTGTTGTTTGTTGTATTGTTTGCCGAGCAGGCATGAGGAGACAAATCAGTTTGTGGCCCTGGCTCGGCTAGACATTCTTGGGGAATACCTTTTGGCAGCTCAGACTTGTCTGGCCAACTTTCTGACTTTGTCTACATTTATTTGGCTTGTTTGTTTGTGTGAAAATTGTTTTCCTTGCCTTGCTGCCGGACTCCGCCTTTTGTGTTTAAGATTTCATTTCTCTGTGGTTTTGGGCATTTGTAAATAATCTTGTTTTACACCCCAGACGACTCGTGTCGTCTGTCGGCACAGGCGGGCAGCAGTGGTCAACCTCTCGAGGTTCTACATAATTTATGTGTGAAAAGACTCGTGCTAGACTTTTGCCTTAGAATTTCATGTGTGTGTGTGTGTGTAGAGATGTGTGAAGATTGAGTCAATTATTGTGATTTTGGTTTTAGTTTTGGGGCAAATTAAATGTTTTTTTGTGGTTATAAAAAGAGACAAAAGGCTTAGCTAACACAAGCAGTTCCAAAGGACTAAAAATATAACAAATTTCTGCACTGACATTGATTTCTGTTTTAAAAAATAATATAGGCTCCGGCTTTATCCTGACTTTATTGATTTTCCTGATAGCTGAAAAAAAGCCAGGGTTTCCTAATTTTCTTACTTAGAACAAGGTTAACAAGTTGATTGATTTCCCAAGCTGACCAACAGATGGGAGCTGTATGGGAGCTATACGATATTTATATCCGATTTCGTTTTAATTCGGAAAAAGTGTATTGAAAAAGAGGAAAACACTTTTTTTTAATAGGCTTTAAAGGCTTTCAAAAAAATATTGAAAAATATGCTTGAGGTACGGGCCAGAATTACATCAATTCTGATCATAACCTCATATACCGTTTTCAATTCCGGTAACCTGGAGTCCCGGAATCATGGCTATTACCTCTACACCTATTTTTCTGAGACCTTAATTTTCAGGCCTGTAACTTTTCGAACAGCCCTCGAAATCCAACATTTTTTTTGTTTACTTTTTTATTTAATTAATAAATAACACAAAACAAAAAACCAAATGGAAAAAGCTCTTATCATTTTTTCTCCAGAATTAAAAAAAAAAAACACTCATAAAACCATGTGCAAAGGTTGAAGACTCCCTTAAGTAAACCGAGGTTCGAAACAAAAACTGGGGCTTAGGGGTTTCAGAAATCGGTCTGCAAAACGAACCCATAGATTCTTCATCGAACCTTGTACAACATTTTTGAGGTTTGCCACGCCGTAAAAGCTTTTATAAGGAAAACCAAATGGAATGAAAAAAATATTTTAGTCACGTTTTCGATTTCTTATTCGACACTTTTTTCTACCACAAAACCGAATCGAAAATGATTTGAATGTTGAGAACGGATTCGAAAATGAATATCGAGAAACAAACTGAGCGGCAGGTTATACTTTTTCGTACCGAAAACGAAACACAATCTCGATAGTTTTGTAAGAGAAAGCTTCGGGAAAATGTCAAAAACGTATGCGTATTTGGTAACGATTGTCGGGGGGTAAAAAAAAATTTCTTTGAGTCAAAAACTTGGTTGAAAAATTTGATTAATCCTATACACTTTTAAATGAATTTGCTTAGTTTGGTGAAAGTTGGATTATTATAACGTAAAGCAGTCTGTCTAAATAGTGTTTGAAGTGAGACAAAATCTTTAAATTTTTTAAGATTCTTTATACTAAATTCGAAATATTTTTAAGATCAAATGCTTATCTTTTAAAGCCTATGTCCACTCGACGCGAAACGGCCGCGAAATGAAAAACTCCATATAAAAAAAACAGCTGCGGAATTTTTCAGCGTTACCATTCCATATTGAGTGTCCACTCCGCGCGAAAAAGACTACGTATTGCCATTACGTTCTGTTAGCAATCACGTAGCGATTAACATACTGTTATCGTTTCATTTCGCGGTGACGTATGTAAAGAACGATGCGAAACGATATTTGTGTGTGGAAATTGAGTAAGAAGAAGAATTTGTTGAAAATAAGCGCACCTAAAAAGATTCAGCCGAAAGCGACGCCTTTATGGAATTTACTAAGGAGGATAAGCTCAAGATTATCAATTCAAGAGCGAGGTTTGGGATTTGTCCCAAAAAAATCACTATGGCTCAACGCAGTCACCGCGGCCTGGTTGTGGCTCAGTGAAGAGCTTGTCAAAAGTGGTATATCTTTGTTAAAAAAATCATACAATTATCTAAGATAATTTATTTTAAAGCTAAGGAATATTACTCTACTAAAATATCAACGGCTGTCTAAACAATCGTATTGATTACTTCCAAAACAGGCCTTAAAATTAAAAATATATACTTTAGGAAATGGATTGACCCAGTGTCTGTGCTTTCTCTTTTCCTCTTGCTGCTCCAGAAGGTGGCGGCCAGCTTAGCCACATTTATTTTCAACAATTAAAGTTCTTTTCAATGATAACATTATTTAAAAACAAATTATACAAATTATGTACTAAGCGAGTATCCATCCTTCACTTAGTTTTAAAATCGCAAATTTTATATTTCTTTTGTTTGCAAACGGCTTAAATAATTATTTAATTTTTGAGTGCAAAAATACAGCGCATTAACAGCACAATGTTATTTCCTATCGTTTATCGATTAAAAAATCGGTTATAAAGTTAATAACAGCAGTTTAACAGAGTCTGTTAAGTATCTGCGAAATATCAACTTTTTCGCGTGGAAATTCCCTCGTCGAGTGGACATAGGGCTTTACTAAAAAAGCTAAAAAAAATTTCCTACTTTCACCTTTATTTTTATACCCTTGCAGAGGGTATATTAAAATTGTCACGATATTTGTAACGCTTAGAAGGAAGCATCTCCGACCTCATAAAGTATATATATTCGTGATCAGCGTGATGAGCTGAGTTCATTTCGGGCAGTCCGTTTGTTTCTATGCTAACTTCTACCTCAGTTTTAAAGCTATCTCAAACAAACTTTGCAAAAAGTCTTAAAATACACAAAGGCTGCACATTTGTCGAAATCGGCCGGATCGAATGACTATATTATATAGCTGCCATATAAACGGTCGGTCCAAAAAAGTAGTTCTAGTGAGAAAAACTTATTTGATTTCCATCGAAGCGTCACTAATCTCTCTACATATAAAAGAGTTTGTCCTGACTGACTGACTGACTGACTGATTCATTGGCAATCAACGCAGAGCCTGAACGGTAAGAGATAGAAAGCTGAAATTTTCACAGAAGTTTCCTTATGAGTTGAAAGTGAGCACTAAGGCGGGGTTTTGGAAAATTCCACCACTAAGGGGTGGAAAACTCCCGGAAAAGCTACTATGGGGAAAATTTTGTTTTTCAACCGATTGA
Organism: Lordiphosa mommai; assembly: GCA_018904225.1. Taxonomy (NCBI): domain Eukaryota; kingdom Metazoa; phylum Arthropoda; class Insecta; order Diptera; family Drosophilidae; genus Lordiphosa; species Lordiphosa mommai. The sequence continues at coordinate 119,942 of JAEIFT010000401.1, read as the reverse complement.
CTTAAAATTTGGTTTGTAACTAAAGTAAGCGAAATAATTGGACCCCTGTTTCCCAGATTTCGGAAAATCCGCCCACAAGGAAAATGGCCGCAAAATTCTTCATGGAAAAAACTATTTTTCATCCGATTGACTTCAAACTCGGTTTGTGAGGATGGTAAGCAGAATAATTAGACTTGAGATTTTCCGATGATGGAAAATCTGCCCGAAAAGTCGGGAAATTCCCGGAAAATTCCATATGGAAAAACTATTTTTCATCCGTTTGGCTTCAAACTCGGTTTGTAAGGATACTATGCTAAGTAATTGGACATGAGATTTTCAAATGTTGGAAAATCCGCCCACAAAGAAAATACCCGGAAAATTCTATATGAAAAACTATTTTTGATCCGATTGACTTCAAACTCGGTTTGTAAGGATAGTATGCAAAATAATTAGACATAAGATTTTCTGATTTTGGAAAATCCGCCCGAAAAGTCGGGAAATTCCCGGAAAATTCAATATGGAAAAAACTATTTTTCATCCGATTGGCTTCAAACTCGGTTTGTAAGGATACTATGCAAAATAATTGGACATGTGATTTTTAAATGTTGGAAAATCCGCCCACAAAGAAAATACCCGGAAAATTCTATATGAAAAACTATTTTTGATCCGATTGACTTCAAACTCGGATTGCAAGGATAGTGAGCAAAATGATTGGACATAAGATTTTCCAATGTTGGATAAACCGCCCGAAAAGTCGGGAAATTCCCGGAAAATTATATATGGAAAAACTATTTTTCATCCTTTTGGCTTCAAACTCGGTTTTTGAGGATAGTATGCTAAATAATTAGGCATGTGATTTTCCGATGTTGGAAAATGCGCCCGAAAAGTCGGGAAATTCCCGGAAAATTCCATATGGAAAAAACTGTTTTTCATCCGATTGGCTTCAAATTCGATTTGTAAGGATAGTATGCAAAATAATTGGACATGTGATTTTTCGATTGTGGAAAATCCACCCACAAGGAAAATAGCCGGAAAATTCTTCATGGAAAAAACTATTTTTCATCCGATTGACTTCAAACTCGGTTTGTGAGGATGGTAAGCAGAATAATTAGACTTGAGATTTTCCAATGTTGGAAAATCCGCACGAAAAGTCGGAAAATTCTATATGGTAAAACCTATTTTTAATCCGATTGGCTTCAAAATCGGTTTGTGAACACATTATAGAAAATAATTATACATTTGATTTCTCGGTGGTAGAATTTCTGCCCACAGGCAAGAATAATGGTGGGCGTGTTTCGGTTCAGTGACAATGGCTATTTGTGAGCCGATCTGAATAAAATTCGTTTTGTAAGATCTAGGGTCAGAATAAATGGAAACAAGTGTTTTTTTATTTCGGGAAGTTCACTGCAAAGGTCGGATTATGGGTGCGGGGGTGGGTTTTTAGCCGATATGTATTAAATTTGGTTTGAAAGCTCTATGGGCCAATTAAATAGGATAAAGTTTTTAGCTTTGCGCTTACTCACCCTCAAGGTCGGATAATGGGTGACGGGGGTGGTTTTAGCGTTTGTACGCTTAACGGGCCAAGTAGGTGGAAAATAATTTTCTCATTTCTGATGGTCGGAAAATGGGGGCGGGGGTGGGATCATTGCCTAACGTTTTTCATCATTTTGGCGGCTATACTGATGGTGGCGAAGCGAAGCGATCGAAATCAGATGACTATAGCATATAGCTGCCATATGAACGGTCGGTCAAAAAACTAGTTCTAGTGAGAAAAACTTTTTTGTTGTCCATTGTAGAGTCACCAATCGTTGTATATATAAGATTTATATGCTTCCACACAATTCTGGAAAAAATGATCAAAATCGGATCACTATAGCATATAACTGCCATATAAACGGTCGGTCTAAAAACTAGTTCTAGTGCGAAAAATTTTTTTGTTATCTATGGTAGCGTCTTTAATTTTCTATTTTTTTCTAGCTTAAATAGAAAACAAAAATTTGAAGTTTTTTTTTTTAGTATTTTATATTCAGTATGTCTGTCCGACTAACCAAATATTTGTCTTAACTCCTGGTTAATATACCCACACAAAGCTCTGGGACATCCAACAAATTGTAAAGCATCAAAAGATACCCTGAAAAGTGCAGATCAGATGGGGTGCATCACAATTACAAATGCAGATGGGATTCTCTGCTTAAACTTATACTTAACTACAAATGCATGTTATGTGAATCCCCCCTCCCCCATTAACAAGTCTGAGATATGGTATGTAACTCTAACCCATGCCTTCTTGCAATTAAGCCACAATCTGTGTATATATATGTTAGTTTGTGTTTCAGTTTGTTATTTGATGCCTAAATTGCATATAAGATTCTGTTAATGGTTTGATTTATGGCTTGTTTCATGGTTGGGTTGATGCTTTCTCAATTCCATGGTTCGACTCGACTTTCAAGCTGAGTTGATTTGCTAGTAACCCTAACCACATCAACGGCTTAAAGCATTTGGCCAAATGCAAATTGAAAACCAATGGAAAACGAGTGCAAAAAAGATAAAAATAAAATCGCTTAATAAATTGGCGAAAAAAAATGGAAATTGAAAATAATGAAAATGCATAAAAAAAAAACCGGTCAGGGGGGGAGGGGTGAGCCAAAGGAGCAAGTATTTTATGCTTAGGCTATAAACGGGGTATGGGTTTAAGGTGTGCTTTTTCTGGACATGATATATGATGGAACCACAACAGCAAGAGCAGCGGCAGCAGCAGCAGCAGCACAACGACAACACAGCAGGAAATAATTCCCAATCCCAAGTAGAAAAGTTTAAAATGGAGCTGGGGCATGCAAATATTGAAACGGGTGAAGCCATATTCAAGGGAAAGGGGGGATGGCAGGGCTTGTAGGGACAAAGAAATCTAAACAACAACACAGCCGCACAGCCACCAGCAGCAGCAGCCACTAACAATAAATGATGATGGCCAAGTTGCAGATGGAGGAGTAGAATCTTCTTCCACCGCTGATTAAACGCGAAACGCCACGAATGCGTCGTCGCGAGGTGACGACCAGGACGTGGACGGTGAACGTGAACGACATGGCTACGTGTCCAGACAGTGGCTGCAGCTCTAGTCAGACGACTAGAAGGGGTGAGTACGTTTTTTTTTTTCCTATTTTGGAGTTTGTGGCAACATTTCCGACATTTACAAAGGACCAGAAAACTGCAGATTGCAAAAAATCAACCAGGAAACATAACATTTTTAGTCTGCTCATATTTGTTGGACATATATGTATATATATATATATGCTATAGAGAGAATTTTTGTGTCCGTGGGCAAACATTTCCGGATTTTGTTTCTCTAATTTATTTCTTGATTTTATTTGTTTTCTGGCTGCTTCAAACACTCCGCATGCAAATGATGTTGAATGCGATAAGTGTTCGAAGGGTTGGCCAGAAGTACCAAACTCCCCCATCCCATCTCATCCATCCTTTAAAAAAAAAAGAGAAGTACATATATGAAAACACTTGAATATGGCAGACATTTAGAGTAAGGGCCAAGTGTTTGATATATGAACTTGCGGGACGCATACTGTCTGCGCTGATTATGGATGAGATGAGGTGCAGCCAAAGAGACACAGAGAAAATTGCTTAATGTAAGCAGCATTAGCTGAAAGTTGATTTATTAAGATGTTTTTATTACGAAACAATGCAGCATTTTTAGCTCTCTGGGCGCTGTTAATTGCTTTTGTGGGGAATTATGGGCGGAAGCTATTCAAAAATTTATACAATGATATCAATAAATTACGTATACGCTAAGTTATGCGATCGAGAAAATGTATACTTTATAGGGTCGAGAGATGCTTCCTTATGGCTGTTACACAACGCATTTGCACAAACCCAATATACTCTTTGTACCTAAATCAGAGTATAAAAAAGCTAACATCGGCTCCGCTGATGTTTTTAAATACCCTTGCAGTTTATGGAAAGACGATACCATTTCTCACTGGAACCTAGTTTTTGAGAACCGATCGGGTTCCTATGGCAGCTATATGCTATAGTCATCCGATTTTTATTTTGATAAAATTTTCCAGAATTGTGTGAGAGGGATATAAGACTAATATATACCAAGTTTGGGGACGCTACGATGGAAATCACAAAAGTTTTTCTCACTAAGAACTAGTTTTTTGACCGACCGTTTATATGGCAGCGATATGCTATAGTCATCCGATTTTTATAAATTTTTTCCGAATTGTGTGAAAGCATATAAAACGAATATTTACCACGATTGGTGACGCTACAATGGAAAACAAAAAAGTTTTTCTCACTAGAACTAGTTTTTTTACTGATCGTTCCTATGGCAGCTATATGATATAGTCATCCGATCCGGCCGGTTCCGACAAATGTGCAGCCTATGTGTATTTAAAGACTTTTTGCAAGGCTTGGTCAAGATAGCTTTAAAACTTTAAGGGAGGAGATAGACGGACATGGCTATATCGACTCAGCTCTTCACGCTGATCAAGAATATATAACTTTATGGGGTCGGAGATGCTTCCTTCTATGCGTTACAAACATCGTGACAATTTTAATATACCCTCTCTTTAATAACTGGCGGGAGGAGGCTCAAAATAATTTTTTTATGAAACACTCATACGCACTGTTGCCTAATTTCATATGTTTAATTCATTTTGGTGCCACTTTCTTATTACATAAGGAAAAGTAAAACTCACACTTCCATTTCGATGTGGCGCATATGCATCTCAAATTTACAAAAACATGATAATTGAAAATACTTAAAAATTTGCGTTCTTTTGAAACTTGTATTTTCAACATTTTAGTTTATTCGACTTGCATTGTTATTAATCTTGAACATTAAAAACCGGTAGTAGACACGGCAGCCCTCTATTTTTTGGGATTTGCAATTTGCACAGTTCTTAACGCCTTAGAACAGTTTGACCCTTGAAGCATGCAATACAAATTTTAGCTCGTTATTCCTTAGAGCCCAAAATAGTAGGCAATACATATTAAAACTCTTTATTACCAAGAAACGGATGTCAGAAAACCGGGAAATAAACTGTTCTTTATTTTTATTATACTCGTACCGAGGTACAAAGGAGTATATATGGGTTTGTGCAAATGTATGTAACAGCCAGAAGGAAGCATCTCCGACCCTATAAAGTATATATATTCTTGATCAGCATCAACAGCCGAGTCGATATAGACATGTCCGTCTGTCCGTCTGTCCGCCTGTCCGCCTGTCCGTCTGTCCGTATGAACGAAGAGATCTCAGAGATGGTAGAGATACTTGCAGGCAGATCAAGTTTAGTTTTTTTTTTGCCACGCCCCCTGCCTCCCCCTCAAATTGAAAAAAACTTAATATCTTCTACAATTTTGGAGTTATGTTGTTTGAACCTTCAAGACATATATTCTACTCTTCATTACCTATCGAGCCCCAATACATCGTTTTCCGATCAGATGAACGATAGTAGAGTTGCCACCCCCCGCAATTTCAAAAAACACCTCAAATATCCCGCAATTTTGGAGATAGGTTGATCGAACCTTCTAGACATATATTCTACTCGTCATTACTTCATCGAACCCTCATACATTGTTTTTCGATCAGATGAACGATGGCAGAGTTGCCACCCCACAATTTGAACAAAATCGAATATCTTCCACAATTTTTAAGACAGATTGTTTGAACCTTTACGGGATATATTTTAAACGTCATTACTTATCGATCCACCATACACCGTTTCCAGATCAGATGAACGATATTCGAATTTTAAGCAAATCAAATAATTACGCCCCTAATCGTGATGGACAGCACTTGCACTCTGTGACCGCACACTGGACTTGCACTCTGTGACCGCACACTTTAAAGATATTAGTTATATACAAACAGGTACAGAGTATATTACGTCGGGCTTGACCGACTTTCTTACTTGTTTTTTCAAAGGGGGGATGGTGCACTAATAGCTTGCTAGAAGTGCCAAAAGGTCAGACCGGCAATCACTTGGGACTATCACGAACCGATTCTTTTAAGCAACTCACAAACTTACAGATTTCTCTAAGAGCCAAGTGTCCCCTGGGTAGCCGCGAACACACGTTCTAAGGCGAGCTAAGGGCGAGAAGGCAAATCAAGTAACCAAAGTGGCTAAGTAGGTGGATAAGCCGCTGAAACTTGATAAGATAAGATGATAAGATGGCAACTTCATCGCCAGGATATGGAAGAAGACCCGGCGTCCCAGCTCTCTGAATAAATCAAGCCACCGCAACAAATTCTTATAAAACATTCTGAATAATGCGCTCAAATGTTGCGTTTTTTTCATATTACCTATACTTGCATACAAGCGGATCTTTATATAACCGATATTTACTATAGTTACCTTTTGAATATCAAAATTATGACAAGGATTGAAATATGTATACTTAAGATCAAGGCTGCAAACCTGTCCTGAACCGAACCCCAAAGAACCGATTCGGTTCGGGTTTCTTAAATTGGCCGAACCGGACCATGAACCGAACCTTCTACATTTTTGATCTCTCGAACCTGAACCCAAACCGAACCACGTATTCTAAAAAAAACGGTTCGGTTCACAAAATTAAGTAATTTTTCAGACTGAAGAAATTCTTGATATGTTTATTTAAAATTTTATCCTTAAATGATTCTACGACTGACTGTAAAGAAGGGAAGTTTATAAGATTAATGTTATAGATTCTTTCGAAATTGTCCAAGAGAGAATATACATCGAAAATAATTTAATTATTTGGAAAGGTCTTTTAAAAATATTCTTCTAACTTGATTCTGTTTCTTCTAATGTAAGAATTAGTAGAAATGAACAGACGAAAAAAGATATCCGGACTAAAATCAATCCCAACAAATGTCAGGTGATGGTAGATTCCAGATTTTATGAAATTTTTGGAAATTTTAATCTGAAGTTCGGGACTTGAATTACCTTAAACAAGGCAAGGCCTATATTATATTATGGAATAATGATGATCAAACTAATTGAATCGTATAAATTAATCGAAAATAACAGCTTCATATTATTTTTTTTTAAGTGAACCAAGGTTCGGGGCAAACCTGGGGTTCAGAGGATCCAGGAACCGGTCCGTGAACCGAACCCAAGATTCCCTACTGGTTCGAACCTCCGAACCGAACCTTTTCCAAAATTTCAAAGGTTTGCAGCCCTGCTTAAGATATCGTTGTTTTAACTTTGAACTGGTGTACGTGTCGTATGAATAATTTATTTTTGAAATTAGAATGCCATATCTATTATTGCCGTAGCTATTATTGTTCAACTGAACCGAGGTTCAAACCAAAACCTGGGTTCAGAGGATCCAAGAAACCGAACCTCTCCCAGAATTTTGCAGGTTTGCGTCTTGATCAAATAAAATAGTACAAAAAAAAAACATTAAAAATAATTTGAGTTTTTTGATTTTATCAGGGCTGAGGGAAAAAAATTAATTATGGGGGGTTCTCCGGATCGCGGGATCAAACCAAAATTCTTCCATAGGTTAAAGTTAAATTATGTTAATTCCTGGTTGATTTTATATTTATCTTTTGTCGGATTGACTTTGACAGCACATGTAATTATTGTTACGTTCCCTGGTTAAAGCTAATGTTTATTCAATAATCATGTAAATTACACTTAAAAGCTTACTAAAGGAAGTTTGGACAACTGACTGATGCCACAACACAAAAAAAAAGACAAACAAATGCAATTTCTGCCAAAATTGTTATTTGTCCATTCTCATATTTTCGCTCACATGTGATTGCCGTCTTCACTTCATACCCTTGCAAAAAAAAAAACAGAAATTTCCATTTGTGAGTTAAAAATGCCAACGAAATGTCAAATACAAAAATGTTTTAGCGGAAATTTGATTTTAAAAAGCGTTTTCCCAGCAAATAAATGAGATTATGCGATGCCAAAAGTGCAGGACACTCACATGTCTCCCCCTGCCGCCAACTCTTTCTGCTTGGGGCAAGTGAGGCATTAAAAAATGCAAAATTATATATCCAGAGCAGCCCACAGGAAAATGAAAGGTAAGGAAACTACGAGCAGGACAGTTTTCAGCTTCAGCTAGCTGCATGTCACATGAAATTATTATATCGCCATGGTACAACCCGCTCAGGACATTGAAAATATTCCAACGTGCTTTGGCTGCCAAGTGGCCGGGGATAAAAAGAAATAAAAAAAATACGAACCTTGGCCTGGCCAAAAGGGCCATGCAAAATAAAATAGCAACACGAAAAAATGCGAAATTTTGTTAGAAAATTGCAAAAAATTACATACATATTTGGTTTATGTGCAGCCAAAGACAGGAAAACTGAAGGATGGAAGAAAATGGTAGGCGGAGATGTGGGGGGGGACTATACGTCGTGTTACAAAGGACAAGCTTATGGTAATGCACTGTCCTGCCAATATGTAGCAACTGCAACGGGGAAGGCAGAGTCGCGGCCATACTTGATTTTGTAGCATGAAAAATAAAAGAGCTCGGGCAACGTATCAATGTTGCCGCCAGGTGGATGTCAATGGCGAAGCCTTTGTGTCCGGGTGAATGTTTGTGTTTGTCAACTTTAAAAATCTTTGATAAACACTTTTGAAGCACTTGAAATGCAGGTTGAAAATTTGCTTCCAAAAGATGAGAATTACAAATCAAGAATAATAAACAGACTAATCAAATTTATTTATTAAGAGAAAACGTTGGTTTTCTTGAAGAAAGAAAGAAGAATGGAAAAATGAAGGTAAAACGAGAAGGCAAAGCTAACTTCGACTGTGCCGAAGTTTTAATACACTTGAAAAACTTTACTCCAACTGATTTAACTAGAAAAATATATATAGGATATAGATATCAGATATTTAAAATTTTTAAATCATTGATAATAAAAATTTGATACCATAAAAAAACTTTTCTTAGTAAAACACATTTTCCGACCGATCGGTGCTATGGCAGCTCATAGTCATCCCGATTTTGATAAAATCTTTTCAAAATTATGTGAAACGTATATAAAACTAATATATTCCAAGATTGGTGACGCTACGATGGAAAACAAAAAAGTTTTTCTCACTAGAACTTGTTTTTTGACCGATCGTTTCTATGGCAGCTATATGCTATAGTCATCCGATTTTGATACATTTTTCCAGAGTTATGTGGAAATCATATAAAACAAATATATACCACGATTAGTGACGCTACGATGGAAATCAAAAAGTTTTTCTCCAAAGCTTATTTTTTGACCGATCGTTCCTATGGCAGCTATATGCTATAGTGATCCGATTTTGATTCATTTTTCGAAATTATGTGGAAGCATATAAAACTAATATATACCAAGATTAGTGACGCTACGATGGAAAACAAAAAAGTTTTTTACCACTAGAACTAGTTTTTTGACCGACCCTTTCTATGGCAGCTATATGATATAGTCATCCGATTTTGATAAATTTTTCCAGAATAATGTGGAAGCATATAAAACTAACATATACCAAGATTAGTGACGCTACCGATGGAAAACAAAAAAGTTTTTCTAACTAGAACTAGGTGCTTAGACCGATCGTTCCTATGGCACGGCTATGATATAGTCATCCGATCGATCGATGCCGAGATATTAGTTGCGTGCAGTAAAAAGAAGACTCTGTGGTAAAATTTCAGCTCGATAGCTTTAAAACTGGGGAGGGCGTGAAAGACAGACGGACGGACGGACAAGCGGAAATGAACTCAGCTCGTCGTCCTGATCAAGAATATATATAGTTTATGGGGTCGGAAATGAATATTTCTATGCGTTACAAACTTCTGGGCAAAATTAATATACACTTTTCAAGTGTATAAAAATGTATTCGTGTTACCTGAAGCTCGTTGTCTCACTCACTCATCCACTGTACCTTGACAGTGTCTTTAGGAAAAAGTCAGAGAAGATCTGCTAGTCTATCCCAAAAGTTTACGAGGCGAAAAAGGTTTCTTTAAAAATAATATTCTTAAACCTTACGGTAACAGTTTAAAATTTGAAATAACGAAATTAAAATTGCTAAGGTAACGAATTTATACAAATCATTTAAAAATGAATTAAATTCCAGGTTCTTGTGTGTGTGGTTCCGCTTGTCAGCAAGAGCTTCTTCGATTTTATTTGTCCAATTTGGCATTTGTGTTTAACCGATTTTTGCAGAAATTAAACAAATTATTACATTACCAAATTTTTGTCGAAAACAGTTTATTTCCCTTTTATGACCACATTTTCTGTAATCCCTTTGTTTTTAATGTATTGTTTAATATGTATTGCCTATTTTTTTGGGCCTAAGGAATAACGAGCTAAAAATTGTATGGCATACTTCAAGGGTCAAACTGTTCGAAGGCATTGAAAACTGTGCAAATTGCATTGCCTGTTTTTTGGGGCAGCCGTGTGTACTTCCGGTTTTTTAATGCGCAAGCTTAATAACAATGCAAATCGAATAAACTAAGATGTTGAAAAACTAGAGCCAAAATAAAGCCGATTTTTAAGTAATTTTGATGGGTTTATGTTCTCATTTTTGTAAATTTTTAGATGGGCGCTTTACATCGAAATGGAATTTTGAGTTTAAGTTTTCCTTATGTTTTAATAAAGTGGCGCAAAAATTAATTAAATTATGAATTTAGGCAACAGTGCGTATGAGTGATTTAAAAAAAAACATCTTTAGAGCCTCCTCGCTCCAGTTAAAAGCTTTATTTTATAATTTATTTTTTTTTTAATATGAATCTGCTTATACATGATCTTACAAATTTCATACTCAGTTACATACTCAAATTTAATTTCCTTACGAATGGCATTAGAAAATTTCTCTATCGACTTTACCAATATTGCATAAAAAAAAAAAATGTTGATTGGGGCAGGCAATAGCATTGGTGCCTCTTATCCAGAGCCTTACAACAAAAATTGTTATGTCTAAATTACACTAGGCAACATGGTCCAGTTTATTAAAGGAGTGATGTTGATTCTAGATGTTCAATAATGATTTCCAAAATGATCCATCACGTCTGGATTATTGGCAATTTGAGCCTATAGTGTAGAAGTCGTTTATCGTTTTTTTACCCCTTACATTATCGAAAGAAGATATTTTTAGCTTTAAAAAATTATTCCAAATGATTTTGCGATTTTTTCAACGAGATTTTGAATACAGGGTATTCGAACCGACCAAATGTTCCCTTACCTGACGTTAAAGAACTTTCATTATAATTTAATAAAAATTACTAGGCGATAAACTGTTTTAAGCTTAGACAACAAAATTATGTCAGACATTATGTAAATTCTAACATATGGATTCAAATTGGTATATCTTCTTTTAAAAAAATCACAAAATTATTTGGGGTAATTTATTTTAAAGCTAAAAATAATACTCTTCAAAAAAATCAAGAAGATTCAAAACAGATGTTTTGATTGCCTAAAAATTCCTTAAAATGGTTTGAAATTGGCACTTTTAGGCCAAAACAAATTAATTAATACAATTCTAAAAGCTACCACAAAATATTTTGAAAAAAACTAAAAAATTTTATTCTACATAAATTTATTTTGTGCCTTGTGTTATTACCTGCCAACCAGCGGAGTCTGCTGGTTACTCCTAGACTGTTTCTATACCTCGGGGGGCGGCACATAAGTCAAAGGTGCTTTTGAAACATATATAAAAAAATGTTGGTAGGCAAGGATGTCCCGATGTGTAAAAGTTTTAAAGAAAAAACAAGTTTTATTAATTCTCTGGTGGGGCCGTCACAGGTTGATCTCTTAGTAGGCTCACACACTACACCTTTCACCTCTCCCAAATTTATTTACACTAAATACAATGTGAGAAGTTTTTTTCAAAAATAAAAAAATATGACCGAACTCGACGGTTTCCCCCTAGGAATCAGGAACTGCATCATTCCTTATTGAGTTTGTACTGATGGTTTGCTACGAAAATTTTTTTAAAGTTTTTTACTAAGGGCCCTGTTCGAATTTCGAGTCGATTTTCGTGTAATCGCTTCTATTTCGAATTCAAGTTGAATAAGAGTATATACAAGTGACAATCAAATCTGTGGTTACTAGATTCTTGTCCGATTCTCTCGAATTGAATTCACTTGGAATTAAGCAGACGTGGTTTCGGCTGCTCAATCCATTCAAATTTTCTAATACCTGATCTAGCAACCTTAGTTTTATTTGTCACCTTCTATACAACGCTATTGAATTCGATGGCAAAATACTAACGTTTACACGAAAATCGACTCGAAATTCGGAACAGGGCCGAAAGTTACCATTTTTTTGTAAATTGCAAAAAAATCTAAATAAATAGTTTTAAATGTGCTCTAATTTACTACATTTACAGTTTTTTGATATCATTGTGCATTCAAAAGTTATAGTTTAAAAAATCTTAAAAAAACTAAAAAATTTTTAATAATTTTTATTACCAAAAGTCAGGACCGTAACTGTTATAACTTTTGGATAAAAATTTTTGAAATAACAATTATTTTCTAATTTTTCATAAAAATTTTAAAATAATCATTATTCTATGATTTTAAAATAAAAATTTTGTTTTAACAGTTAAATGGGAATTTTATATAAAAATTTTTGAATAACAGTTAAAAACTAATTTTTATTATAAAAATTTCCATTAATTTTTATTTTGTGATTTTCATAATAAAGATACATTTTAATTGTTATGAAAAATTTTATATAAAAATTTTATAAAAATTACTTATCTAGTAAGCGTTTGTAAATTATAGAATATCTTTGACGAAGGATACAAGATTTACCAAAACCTACTAGATTAGTAATTTTTATAAAAATTAATATAAAAAAAAATTTTCATAAAATTAATTTTATTATAAAAATTACAAAATAAAAATTAAATTAAATTTTTATAATAAAAATAACTTTTAACAAATTCAAAAATTTTTTTATATAAATTACCGGTTAAAACAAAATTTTTTAAAAATTAAAATTTTTGTGATAAAAATTGCAAATAAAAAATTTATTACATTTAAGCTCGCCATTCAAAATTATGGAGTTCCATATTTCGTAGTAATTTTATTCACTTCCATAACTGTTATTTTCGGTCCCTGCCAAAAGTACATTAAATTAGGAAATACTTAATTAAAAATCAAGTTATTGTTGGAGGGAACAAAATGGAAGACATTATAAAATGATTTTATTGTGATTTTACTTAATATTTGAAAATTTTAAATAATTAGTTGTACAAAATTTTACTGTAAAAAGGTTGCAATTATTTTAGTTTTTGGACCATTTTTTGAAAGCGCAATGAAATCGAAAATTTGTACATGAAATAGAGTACATTTAAATCTATTTATTCAGATTTCACAAGAATCAGCTATATTTTTACAATTTAGAAAAATTTAACTTGATGAAAAACTTAAAAAAAAAATTTATGAAGCTATCGTGATAACTCATAAAACTAAAGATGCAGTTTGATTCCCAGGAACCAAAACAGAGTAAAACCGTGTATATTTTTTCAACTTGCACAGTGATATTAATCGAATAAACTTGGATAACTCTGAAAATGACAAAAAATTCCTAGAAAAGCAAATGCTTGGCCTACTTATGTATTTTAAAATTCCATAAACGCTCCCATGCGGTTCTCCTGTGGACCCCATTTTTACTCCTACGTAGGAGCGCTCTCTAAACACTCCTAAGAGGTGTTTGCATGCCATAAACACTATTAAAAGATGAAGCTGTGGGAGTTCCTTTTCAATCCAGTTTAGGAGCGCTTCGGTAATGGTTGTCTGGGTAATGAATTGAAATTCAGTAAATTTTGATTATATAGTATTATAAAGCATTTCCTTCTTCAGTTTTGAAGAGTTTGTGAGCTGCAGGCTGATATTTGCTCTCTCTCTCTCCCTTAGCCAGCATGATTGATCCCAACCCTGGAAGATGCTTTATTTGTTTGTGCATATCTTTCGTCAGGATAAATGCGTGTCCATTTTAATTAATGGTGGGGATTTTTATACTATAAATCGAACACACACACACACACAGATACAAAGAAAGAGAGCCAAGAGAAGGAGTAGTAAAAGCGCCAAGCAGCAGTTCTATGTTCTTCATCATCATCGCCTTTGCCATTACCATCATCATCATCATCTTTGGTAGGCTCCGCCTTCTGCCAGTTTGCCAGTTGGTGCGTTTGGCTGTGTCCTGGGTTTACGCGTTATATACCAAAAAACTAACGGACAAGGCGAAGGAGAAGCGAGAGAAAGGCAGGCAAAGCCAGGAGACTGAGTGCTGAGTAAATGAAAATGAATGGCAGGGCGCCTAAAAGTAGGCAATATGCCTCACTCCCTACTTTTGTATGTGTGCGTGTATACATAAGTGCGAGAGCAAACGGCTAGCTATCGAATGCAAAGGACGCAAAAAGTGGGTGTCGGCTTGCCGAGGCTCAAGAAAACTTGTTTACGTGGCCCCAAACTAACGTACACGCAGATCAATCATGTGCAAGCGAGACAGCGCTAAACTTATTTGCGCTAAATTATTTTAACCAGGCAAAGGACACACAGCAAACAACCAAAACGCTCAAGCACTTTAGTCAATTTAATTTCCTAATTAACTACGGCCACAGTCAGTGCCAGGTCCTGTTGCCCCTTGGCCCCTGTCTTGCTAATTAGCCGCACACGTTGATGATGATCCTGGGGGTCCGGGCATGTAAATTAAGTCACAACAATTGCACATATATATATTTTTTTTTACCCGAGGATAACATAATAAAATAAACACCATTTCACACATCGTCATGATGTCCTGGCCACAACCTTTATTTTTTTTGCTAATTTGTTTTACTTTGTTTATATTATAAACATTGTTTGCCTTTTTGCCTCCTGCCTTCACTTTGTATATGCAAATGTGTTAACCGCAAAGGATAACATTTGGAAAAAAAAATAACGGATGTGCTGTCCGGTACTGGCCCCTGGTCCCGGGTACACGGTGGTATGTCTCTGTGTTTGACATTATGTCAGCAATTAAATTGTCATGTGAGCGCTGTGGACAAGTACATTATGCGGTTGAAACTGAGCGGGGAAAGTGAGTTTCGGTTTAAGGATAAGTGGCCGAGAAGCAGAAGATTTTGCTAAAGGAGAATATGCCAAAGATGCCAAATGGCAGTGTATGCGACTGGTGTGAGAAATGATGGCAGTCTAAGACCATTTTATGCTCATATTTACTTTATGGTGTAGAAAATGCTTCCTTTCAGGCGTTGCAAATATCAGATCAATTTCATAATACCCTCTTATATGGCGGTTTTTTAAGTTTCAAACTTTTAGTATGACCATAACTCCTGAGAAGTAGTAGTTACAGTAGCACTGACTGCGAAATAACCTGTACACTCGATTGTGTGTATTGCTCACGACATCGCAGTCGCTAAGCTGGTTCCTCCCACTGTGAACCAGCATGTTGAGGAACAATTTTTTTGGTAGACTATATCCTTTAGCTGGAATTAGAACGATCGTTCGGAAAATGGGTCTTAGTAAAAATTTTATTTTTTTCAATAATAGCGTTATAAAACTCAGGAACTATGAATTTTATATGCTATCCCATAGTTCTGCAAAATTTTGTCAAAATCGGATGACTGTATCTTTTAGCTGCCATTGGAGTGGTCGAAAAATGGGTCTTAGTAAGAACAACTTTTAGTTAGCTAGTTTACAAAAATAATAAAGACCAATATTAAAGCAATAATTTTTTTCTTATGTATATATAAAAAAAAATATATATTTTAGACTAAAAAAATCATTTCGATGCAGATGTCCTACACATACAACAAATGTATGTATGAACATATTTGTTTTTTATGAACTTTGGAAATATGTAATGAACCGTTATTTTTTATTTTTATTTTTAAAAATCGTTGGTTAAAATTATTTTTGATTTTTATTGAAAAAATTATTTTTAAATATACATTTGTTATTTTTATTATATAAAATCAATTATAAAACTCATAAGTGAGTTTTATTTAAAAAAATTAATAGTAAAAATCAAGATTGATTTTTAAAAGTAAAGTAAAAAATAAAAATCCACCTGTGTTACATATATCAATACTTAAATTTGTCTGCAGAATCTGTTGAAAAATTACTGTTTATAAAATAAAATCTACCAAAAAAAAAATATTTTATATGAATTTATTATTCTTTTTATATAGCTTAGTAAGCTGGTATTTTTGGCATATTTTAGTGCTTTGGGGAATTTAAATTTCTGTACATTTCTATTTTTTTAGCATTTTCCAAATAGATGTATGAAGTACGAATTTTAGGTAGGTTTAACAATTTTTTTCAATATTGTTTTTTTTTTTTGAAAAATTTAAATATTTAAATTGATTTTAATAAATCACTGAGTGATTTTTATTTTTTATTTTTAAAAATCAATCTTGATTTTTATTATTGATTTTTTAAAATAAAAAATCACTCATGAGTTTTATTATTGATTTTTTATAATATTTACGATTGATTTTTAAAAATATAAATCATTAATGAATAATTACAATTGAGCATTTTTAGGCAGATGTCCAATTCTCAAAAACATACGAGCTAGATACTTTGGGAAATCAGAACTTACGCAAGACGAAATAATTGCGATTTTAAATGGGGAACACGATGAGGGGCTGGGAAAAATTAGCTAACTACGTCACAGACGCTTTATCGTACAGAAAACTTATTATTACTGAGTTCGCTTAAATTTATATAATGAATCTCTTTACCCGACAGACGATTTAAAATCAATGTCGTATTGTTCCAATTTTATACCATTTTATACCAATTTTATAAATCATTGTAAATATTGGAACATATTATTATTATATTATTATTAATTACAATTGATTTTTATGGCTATAACTTATAACCGTTACGGTCCATGCTTTTTTCTTTTGTTCTTACGAATAGCACTTTCTAGGAAGAAAATAAGGTATTGATAAAGAATATCTATGGACAAATAAAGGAGTTGTGGGCAATTGAGTACAAGTACTAACTGTCAAATTTCTATGTTTTAAGTATTTATTAGAAAATATTTTTATTTTTTCTTCGTTTTTGGCCTTGCTTTTAATTTTATTTTTGTGATTTGGCTTCTATTGGAACTCGTACGTTGAGAAAAAAAACGAAGTAAAAGAAAAAAATATTTTGAATAATCACATAAACTAGTCAAAATTTGACTCTTAGTTCTTTTACACAATTGCTCATAACTTCGCTATATATCCACAGATTTTCTTCATCAACACCTTATTTTCTTCGTAATAGTGCAATTTTTAAGTGTAAAAGAAAACAAAATTTTTTGATTTTCATTTTTAACCATTAACAAATTTTTCCCGTTTTGAGAAAAAAATCGGGTTTTTCGAAATATTTTTGCTTTTATCATTCAAACTACAAAGCTTATCGGAAAATGAGCTTCAAGTAGATTATTAAATATTGCATACCCTTTTGATTAATACCTTGCTTAACTCCATATTAAGTTTCTTACTCGAGATATGGCATAAAATGTAAGGGTACCTACCGGAAAAATAAAAAAAATCTATCTCAAAACCGTAAACAAAATTTTAAAAATTATTTTTAAGTTCAGCATTCTAGAATACAACATTAAAAAATAATGGCTTCAATGGGTCTTTTTCGCTGTAAACTAGTTTTATTGCTGGATAATTTCAAGGTGTTTTTTTGTGTACTTTTTCATGGTATAAATTGTCTTCGAATGACGCTTCCAACGCGGATCAACATTCGTCGTTCTATCAGCGCCTTCAAAAGTTATAGTATTGTCAAGTTATAGGATTAATGGCCTACCCTGTATATTTATCTAAAGTGGCATAAATGGAAAAAAACTTTAACTGCGTGCTGGTATAAGGCGTTTACTTCCCATACATATCGATTCTCTAGTTCTCACCATCTCTAAGACAGACGCTATATGGACTTCGCTATTGAAGCTGATCAAGACTATAAAAACAAACATAGAATTCTGTCTCAAAAAAGTAAAAATCAAGTACTAATAACCTCAAATTCCGACTTATATCGATCTCTCCAAATCGAAAAATAAAATTCTCATTTTTTCGAAATTCATTTTTTTATTTCAATATTATACCCATATATTCACATTTACAAATTGAAATTTAGGATTCAGCTATTTAAAGCCTTTGCTTAAGGACAGCGACTAGCAGGATTTCCAGATAAAGCAACATACTTAACTTTACTCAAAAATCTTCCTGAAAAATTTCTTCGAATTAACACAATTATTTTAACAATTTTATTAATATTTCCCAAACTTATTTCAGCTAATCGAGGACCTTTAAGACAATCTCAACCACAAATATTCCGCCTGCCGGGCAAAAAAAAAAACAAAGCTGATTTTTTTGTTTTTTTTTTGCCCAGCTCTCTGCATGCTGGTGTGCTGCTGTGGCACATTCTCGGTTTTCAGTTAAGTGACCGGAAAATTGGGATCCTTTACGGCACATTTAATTCACACATATGAGCGGCACAATTACCAGAGCACGCCCAGGACACAAACACACACACACACAATAGTCGGGGGAATGAGAGCAAAGGACACACTTTGGGATCCATGTAAACGTAGACAAATAACACTTAAGCGTGAGATGCCAACACTGGATTCCAGGGGCTCTCCACAGCCAAAAGCCAAAAGGAAGTGCTGTCGTAACGGCTGCTGCTGCCACGTTGGGTGCCCAAAAGGCACGCGCCGCAGACAACGCGCGTGCCACACACACACACACACACATCCAGTCAACTGCAACCTCGACAAACGACAACGACGAGTTTTTTATATTTTCACGCACACGGAAAAAAAAATATATATATATATATGTGTGTATATTTAAAAAGGAATTTATTGTAAGGACTACAGGGACCAGGACAGCAGAGACAAAAAAAAAAAAGAATCTTTTTCTATATGTTGTACAAAAGCGACGCTTGGCATGCCGGAGCAGAAAAATGTGCTGCCTTCATGCTTTGCCTTTGTTTGATACTCTTCAGGGGGAAAGGTTAAGTGACTTTTATATATAAATTCGCTAGTTACAGTTGGAAATTCTAGTTTATTTATAAGAAATATCTCATTAGTTTATTTTTTCATAAACGTTTTCTCATCTTCATGTTTTTTAAGTCTAGGTGGATATTTAGAAAATTTATTTTGCCTACTTTTAAGCTGCTTTAAAAATCGTAGACACTAGCATAGATATTTTTTAAGCGGCCTAAAAGTAGGCAATCCAAATTTTCCTAATATCCACCTAGATTTTGAAATAAAATTTGAATTTTATAGGTGGATATTAGGAAAATTTGGATTGCCTACTTTTAAGCTGCTTTAAAAATCGTAGACACTAGCATAGATATTTTTTAAGCGCTAAGCGCAACGTAGACAATCCAAATTTCTGATTTGAAATAAAATTTGAATTTTATTTCAGGGCATTTTAAACTTCGACTTGCTGCTATCCTACTCTTACTCTGCTCCTTCCTGGGCCTCGTTGTATTTTTTTTTTGTCCTTTGTCGCTGAAGATAAGCAGACTCTAGCCGATTTATTTGTGTTAGAACAAACGGATTATGACTGTCACATCACAACAGCGGACACAATTACAACAAGAAACACCAGCCACTTGTTGGCCATTTTTGTGGTATCCTTTGGGGTATTTTTTGACAGCAAAAAAACCCACAACCACCCACCCACATACCGCATACCGTTTTAAATGCGCTTTTAATGAGTGCTTGTTAAAGACAATTTGCGGTTACCTGACACTTTTTTGGTCACTTTGGTCATTTTTGGTTTTGCATACTTTCAGGCGTCGCTGTGCTGGCTTGCCCTGGCTTATTAAACGAGAAAACGTCCGAGCAAACAACATTTTTGATGATATACTGGCCAGGTGATAGCCGATAGGCAAAATGAGTCTCTCTCTCCCCCTCACCGAAAGCCAACGCATAATCAAACACCAAAAACCGCCTCTTCCTGCTGCTGCTGCTGCTGCTTCTCATTCCTTTCCAGGTAAAGCCCGTTCGAATGTTCTTTGGCTCAAACAAATTTTTGTTTGTTGTCTTTCGAAGGCCTGGAAATTGCGTTTCCGCTTCAGGAGACCTCTTCCCCCGACAGAGAGGAAAAAAAAAATAGAAAATGTTGGACTGAAAATACAGGCGCAGAAGAAACCCACATCCTACAGGATAACACATACATGCACATCGCATCAAGCATTTTCTTTTTCCGTTGCGGTCTTTCTAGCTAGCCTTAGCCTGGACCTTGGTCGTGGTTACATGGAAAGAAAAAATAATGAATAAGAATTAGGAGTCAAAATAAAAGTAAAATCAATACTTAGAAAATTGTAGGAGCAGATAACAAAATGAAGTAAAAATTGTGAAAAATTACACAAGGCAACAAAATTAGTTTTTTGTTCAGTTTATAGAAGGAAGGGTGGTAATTCTAGATGATTTTAATTTGCTTAACACGACTCTGTTTGGTAAAATGATCCATCAAAAAAGAAACTCTAGCCCGGTTTAATTCTGAAGTGACAAGGTCTGTGTTTATCGCTTCTCTAAAGACAATAACAAAATATTTGTCGATATAAGAGACTTTTTTTTTCTATTGATTGATGTATTATTAAAAATTTTTTATTTTTTTATTTTTTTTTTATTTTATTTTATACAAATTAAATCTAGTATACAATACTAAACTTAATAATAGTTTAACGAGCACTAGCTACCAGACCTTCTGACTCAATATTAAAAAAAAAAAAAAAAAAAAAAAAAAAAAAAAATAAAAATTAAAAATTGTTTTCTGTTTGTTTTGTGTTTCTTCAAGTAAATTTAAACAAAGTAACACATTTTCTATTTTTTTCAACTCTAATGGGAAATAAATAAATTTTGAAATTATGTTCTTTTGACTATTCCTTTAACTAATTCAAAAAGATCCAGCCTTCCCTAGTGTCCCTATAAGAGTTAGAATCGAATAATTATAGTTCAAAAATTATTAATCCATTAGATAACTTTTCTTATAATAGTGATAATGTCCATCTAAAGTTTGCAGAAAATATGGCATAGTCGACAAAAGCTGTAAATTTTATTGAGAGAATATACAAGAGTATTAAAAGCGCCATCTGGACAGGGCAAGAAATTTATAATAATTTTAAGACTCTTAGTGGAGTTATGCAAGATTGTTTTTATCTCACCAAAACGACATGCACGACCATTTAGATGAAGGTCTCTTTATAGAAGAGACGAATATAAGACTTCTACTTTATGCCGATGATATTATGATACTAGCCGACGATATTAACACACTACAGACTATGATATATAATCTGGAAGTATATTGCGATAAGTGGGCTATGGAAGTAAATTTGGTAAAATAAGAAGTAATGATATTTCGGAAAGGAGGAAGGCAAGCTGTAGCGGAGAAATGGGTTTATAGTTTAGAGACAATAAGAACGGTGGTAGAGTATAAATATCTTGGAGAAACATTGGACGAAGGACAGCATTGGCAAAAGGAGCACATTTATGAACAAGCCGGAACAATAGGTCCACGCAACGGCTAGAGGAGTACAATCTTATGCAGCTCAAATTTGTAGATTTAGTTGGTTCAACGAAATAAATGACCTTCAGCGCCACTTCGTTACAAGGATTCTTAAGATTGTGATTATGCGCTTTGTCTGGAAACGAGCAAAAACAGGGTATTTAAAGTGGCACCTTTTGCATAGAGTGATCTTCAAATACGATGCTTGCCGACTACCACGGATATTAACCAAATAGTAAAGAAGCAAGTTGTTGGTTTGACGAAATAATAAAGCTATTAAATCCTCAAATGCCAACTATCACACATTACAAAAGAACATTGGTGCAATATAAGTATTAAGCTCTTAATGGGTCTTGAGAAAAAACGCATCCCACGTTCATTCAAGCGAAAGCGCATATAAGGGCATTCTTTTCTTAAACGACCCAGTCAAAAAATGAAAATTTCTGGATTCTCTGGATACTCTGGTGAATTGTTATCCTATATGAAGGTAATAAATTCCCAAAATATTAACTCATTAAAAAAAAATTAGAAATTAGGGGGTGGAAGTTTTGACATTTTAAGTGACATTGGTATTTTTAAAATCGTATAACTATGACAAAACTGTATCGATTTGAAATTGTGAATATGTCATTTTAAAGCATTTTTCATGTACTTTTTTTAAAAAAAATTTAAAAATTTAAAAAAATAAAATTCATCCCCCCTATTTTCCAAAATTAACCGTTATTTTCCAATTTTGTCCCAAATGGGTATTAAAAAAAAAAAAATTTTTTTGTAAAGCTAAAGTTATTTCCTATAAAATGTGTAAATATGATAGTGGGACAACAATAACTTTAGGAAATAATTAGGGTATTCAAGACAACTTGCTTAATAGATGACCTGTTAAAAAATGAAATCTCCAACAACAAAATATACTACCGAAAAATAAGTTGACATCACCAGTCTAGAGCTGGGTCATGTGGTTGCCTGGTTAAAATTCACTTTCAGTATTGGTAAACACTTCAAACAGTGTGGACCTATTAGGTGCCAGAATTGTAGTATTTTGATGATAAAGCGCCACTATTTTATAAAGCACACTAAGCTGTCACTTCGACCTTGGTGACAATGGTGTAGAGGTTAAGGTGTGAGACTGGAAGTCAACAAAACCTGAGGTTCAAATTACGGTAAGGTCGGTCTATAATTAATTTCTTTTTTTTTTTTGTTCTTTAAGAACCTTTTAACGATTGCAATTACATAAAATGCAATCACATATTATTTTAAGCCATTATCTTTTAGTATATTTTAAATTTACAACATAAATTTTTTTCAATATAGTTGGCTCTGATTTATTGAGTTTTAATAATCAAGAAATTTACTCAAAAGTGTGTTCACGACAGATGAAGATTAAATATTATTTTTCAATAGGTTATCAAATAAGCAAGTTGTCGTGAATCCCCTAATTGAATTAATTATAATAATTAAAAACAAGAAGGCAAAGCTAACTTCGACTGTGCCGAAGTTTTAATACACTTGAAAAAACTTTACTCCAACTGATTTAACTGGAAAAATATATATACGATATAGATATCAGATATTTAAAATTTTTAAATCATTGATAATAAAAATTTGATACCATAAAAAAAATTTTCTTAGTAAAACACATTTTCCGACCGATCGGTCCTGGCAGCTATATGCTATAGTCATCCGATTTTGATAATTTTTTCGGAATTATGTGAAAGCATATAAAACTAATATATACCAAGATTGGGGACGCTGCGATAAAAAACAAAAAAGTTTTTCTCACTAGAAGTAGTTTTTTGACCGTCCGTTTATATGGCAGCTATATGCTATAGTCATCCGATTTTGATAAATTTTTTCAGAATTGTGTGGAAACATATAAAACAAATATATACTACGATTGGAGACGCTACGATGGAAGTCAAAAAGTTTTCTCACAAAGACTTATTTTTCGACCGATCGTTCCTATGGCAGCTATATGCTATAGTGATCCGATTTTGATACATTTTTCCAGAATTATGTGGAAGCATATAAAACTAACATATACCAAGATTAGTGACGCTACGATGGAAAAAAAAAAAAGTTTTTCTAACTAGAACTTGTTCTTAGACCGATCGTTCCTATGGCAGCTATATGATATAGTTATCCGATCCGGCCGGTTCCGACATATTAGTTGCGTGCAGTAAAAAAGAAGACTCTGGTGCAAAATTTCAGCTCGATAGCTTTAAAACTGAGAGACTAGTTCGCGTAGAAACAGAGAGACGGACAGACGGACCGACGGACGGGACAGACGGACAGACAGACGGACGGACGGACAAGCGGAAATGAACTCGGCTCGTCGTCCTGATCAAGAATATATATAGTTTATGGGGTCGGAAATGAATATTTCAATGCGTTACAAACTTCTGGGCAAAATTAATATACACTTTTCAAGTGTATAAAAATAAACGTTACCTATTTTAAATTGTGAATATGTAATTCTAAAGCATTTTTCATGTACTTTTTGAAAATAATAAAAAAATAAAAAAAATTACAATTCACCTCCTATTTTTTCAAAATTAACCGTTATTTTTTAAATTTTGACACAAATGTGTATTTAAAAAAACAATTTAATTTTTTTTTAATAGCTTAGGTTATTTTCTATAAAATGTGTACATATGATAGTGGGATAGTTCACCAAAGTATGAAGCCAATCCAAAAATTTTCATATTTTGACAGGGATGTTTGAGAAAGAATGCCCTATAAGTATCTTGACTACAGCAAAGGGGAAACATACTGTAATAATACAATAGATATAGCAGAGCGATTATTAATTGGATATTTAAAGCACGCAGACGTGGAAATAAAAGAATGCATCCTGTGTAACCTTAGGGAAGTAGATGATATCAGGCACTTCCTAGGCAGGTGCTCCGTTCTTAGAGAGTTTTGGTGCATACCCCTGGGAAAAGCGGAAATTACGGAGCAGGAGATACTAATGAAAGATCTCGTATTCGGCGACGAGCCGAGCAGGTGATTGACAATTTTAAGCCAAGTCGGTTTTTTTTTTGTTATTAAAAATTTTTTTGTATTGCAAATTGATTATAAATATTTCTAACACCTTAATGTAAAACAAAAAACATACAAAATACGAATAAAATTCTTTATCTATCTATCTAGTAATAATTATTTTAATTTATCTTGCGTGAGTACTGATTTTCCAAAGTATCTAGTTCATATATTTTTTTCGAGTACACTTTTCAGCATACCCTCACCCAGGGACAACTTCATTTCATCATTGCGTACTTGAAGCTATTACACAGCTCAACAAAATGTAAGTCGACTTTTTCTAAAGTATTTTGGGACACTAAACACGAAAATCACCCTATTGAGATATTATCTATAATCGTTATTTTTTTGGATTCAAAATGTGACTCCACCTAAAATCTCATAATTTATTCGTATTTGCATCGATTTGAAAGTTCTTAAAAAAAAAGCAAAGTCTGCTGTTGATAGGGCTGGAAGTTCCTTGAATGTAGGTGTCTGTAAAAAGCTAAGGCAAATTCTAAGCTTAGACAATTGATACATTTACAAATTCAATTCATACCTTATAAAACTCCTACAATTCTGTAAATCGTTTATTTTTCCAAGTGTAGTGTTTGTATTTGGTTGTTTTTCTTTTTGGCGGAAATGTTGCGTTTGCAAATCGCATGGAAAATTCGAGAAAACACATCGAGAGAAGGCCAACACTCCTGCTCAATGTTAGTTTTGGGCTTGAGCCTTTTTCCCTCGCCAAAAAAGGATTTTCATTGCGCAGCTTGAACAGAACTCAGTCTCGTTCTCTGCTGTTCTAAATAATAGGATTCGCGGGAGGTATACCACCTCTGCCCATTTGCATTTCCCTAGGCCTCCAACAATGCAGCAGCAGCAGCAGCAGACGCATGCATGGGACGAGGACCGGCTTAGCCAAAGCATTGGACGCAGCAAACAGCCATCGATTGAATTTATTTGCATTTGGTTGCGGAGGAGGCTGATGGTCAACAATTCTTTCGATTTTCATTTCCGTACCCGGACTCCGTCTCGCACAAACATGGCGCAAAAATCATTAGAAACTCTTTTGTTAGCTGGCGCACGTTTTCAGGCTTCGGCTCCGGCTACGGCTGCGGCACCCTGAGAGTCCGGGCAAAATAAAACTACAGAGAAAACTCCTCCAACGGCGATGACGACGATGCGACGGCAACGGCTTACTTTTTGTTTGAGAATGAGTACGTCGCGTAAGTGGAGTTTCAGGAGGGTGGCTACCCAATTGACCGGGGCTTAGGGGAGTACCTCCAGGGCCCGGTTGCTGTTGCTGCTGCTGATGTGGCTACTTCTATTGTTGTGTCCCTGCTGCTCCTACCACTAAAATGTTGGGTGTGTTTTTATTTTTGCTCTCGTTGGTCGTTGATTTTGCGTGATCTACACTTTAAGCAGACGCCAGCAGAAAAAAGCAACCTTTGACTGAAGTTTAGAAAACACACACATTGAAGGCCTGCAATGAATTTTAATTAAGCAAATCCTTGATTTTAGAATTCCCAAAAGAAGGACAGTTATAAATTTAAAATATCTTACTCTGAGATGAGCTTAAAGAAAT
Organism: Lordiphosa mommai; assembly: GCA_018904225.1. NCBI lineage: Eukaryota > Metazoa > Arthropoda > Insecta > Diptera > Drosophilidae > Lordiphosa > Lordiphosa mommai. The sequence goes on along the minus strand of JAEIFT010000401.1, from coordinate 93,893 downwards.
TGTTCATATATTTTACCAGCTAAATAAGCAACTTTTTGGAGTAAAAATTGGTTTAAAGAACAATCGTTTTCTTATTTTCATGTTTTTCAAATCTAGCTGGTTATTAAGAAAATGTATGTTGCCTACTTTTTTCCTACATGTCACCGAGGTCAGATGAAACGTTAAATCACAGGCTTCGATGAAAACAAAAAAAGCTCTCAAAACCTTAATGCAGGAAAGTTGTAATATGCGGCGAAAGAAAAAGTAAAGTTCCGTTTTAAACAGTTTCTTCTCCCGAAATTATGGACTTTCTCGAAACAACTGATAAAGACCTCAAAATAATTTTGACCGGCTCGTACCAACTAAGGCGGTATCCTTCTTGGTAGAAATTATTGATGAGCTTGGGAATCTCAATATAAGTTTTTTCAAAGCAAAAAATAATTTTATTAAAATTAAAGTGAGATCGCCACATAAATCCAGCAGAACATAGGCATATAATGTACATTAAGTACGTTCCGCAGTCTGTTGAATATTCAGGAATACATCGAATACAGCGAATGGCAAAGAACCATCAAAAGTTGCTCACACTTAGCAGCGGATTCTTGTAAAAAGAATAATAATATGAGTAAACTTTTTAAGAACGTGGACTATTCAAAAAATAAATTTTTAAATATTATTAACTGATTAATTTAATTTTAACTACTTTTAACACCTTTAAAAATTCTAAAAAAATTATTATTATATTGAAAAAGTAGACTTGTTAAATATAAAAGTGTTACCCCAACAAACAGAAAATTTTAAATAATTGGAGCTTGAAATTTCGCGGAATTTATTTAGCCGCAAATTTCGTTAAGGGGCCCAGTGAAACGGCCTAAAATAAAATGGAGATTTTTGGGAATTTTTTAAAAAAAAACTTCTTTATTAATTGTTTGCAAATTTTAGGAGTAGAATATACGAATATACTGAGACATTTTTTGAAAAAAGTCAATATTTTTAAGTTATACACGATCTGCGACGGCTCGAAAAAAAGATGCTGCAGTAATTCTGACCGTCTCCGTGGATGAAATTAAAAAAAACAAAAACTCGCTAAACTAGAAGATATTGTCCGTACCATGACCTATGATCAAAAAAAAAAAAATGACAAAATGGCGGCCTTTTTTAAAAAAAGTCGAATTTCATCGAAAATCTTGGTCGTTTTTGGCCTGTATGGTTTTTGATCAGATCTAAAAATTGATAGGTCATATAAAATTGTACAACTTCATAGGACAATTATTATTCTTTCAATTTTTTTTTTCTCGACATGATGAACTCTTTTGGGTTGCACAGTAATACACTTATTTATACATATGAGTATATATTTTTAAATTTTCTTAAAGAAAGTAAAGATATGTTTTATTTGATAATAAATCGAAAAAAATAAAAATTTTTGTGAAAAAATTAAAAGTTTAATTTTTTGTTTTAATTTTATGTTTTGATGTATATTAATTGAAGAAATCGACGGAAACTGCAATAACTACCAAACAAAAATTCAGTTCTATGAGGTTTAAGGACAATTTTAAAGATTTAGGGCTAAAACTATGTGAAGGAGTAATCCAATTAAGTTTGTTTGTTCTTACGGGTTGTTAATTTTAGCATAAGCTACAACTTCGCTGAAGACAGATTAAAAAATCTTCAATTCTTTCGAAATATTAAACTTATAAGCGCAATACAAAAAAACGAAAGCGAACGAGAGCAAAACCATATAATGTTTATATACTACCATCATATCCTTTAAGATTTTTTGGTCTCGACACGATAAACTCTTTTCTGTTGCACTTATTTGTATATAGGTGTACATTTTTTAATTTTTCTTAAAGAATTATATCTTCGATTTTTTTTAAACTTTCAGGTAATTAGCGTTAGGCTTGAAGGTATTTGGTGTAAAAGTTTTAAGGTTGCGCTATAACGGCAACTACCAAAACCGACCAATTTTATTTTTCTTTTGTTGATACCCAAAAAATTTTTCAGTGTAGGTCGCCACTTTTTCCCTTTTTCAAAAACGTTGATTAATTATCTGTCAATGGCTTTTTATTTCACGTCTCTAGCTGCTCTGGTGCCCGAGCTATAGCAAAAAATGCTTATCAAAACCGTATTTTTTAGCGATATTTCTTGGACAGTGCAAAAAAAGTAACCCAAACTGCGGCCCAAAAATTTTTTTTTTCAACAACTCTATTGAATTAAAAAGGAAATTTCGAAAACCCCGTCCATAGGCCGCCCCCCTTCCCTTATACGTCGTAACCCTTTGTATATGTTATTTTTAAAGGTGTAATCTATCGAAATATAAAAAATAAAATCGATTTTTATTTTAATTTTCACACAGCTGCCTAAGATTCACAAAAATTATTTTGGGCAGCTATGGCAAAACAAATTTGGAAATTTTTTTATAAGTAGGATCATTTTAAAAAATTCAGGGTTGGTACTTGAAGTATAAAATAAATAGCTTAATTACTTTCTGTTGATGTATGTAACATTCTTGAAAAATGGTTAGGATTATGGGGCCAGCTGGGGAAACTTCTCAACTTCCAGGGTTCAAGCAGAAAAATAAATATTAGTAAGAAAAATCTTAAAAAAAAACCTTTATTATATATTACTTATTATAGAAACTGAAAGGGTATTTTAACTTTTCCTCTTAATAGCTTGTAAGTAGAATTATCAAATAGTCCAGATGTTTGTAACGGGGCACAGTGGTCGGCCCTAAGGCCAAAAATAAAAAAATAAAGTCACAATTTTAGCTCGAAATGTGTCAGCACTATCTCATAATATGTCGATCTATTAAAATGTATTCTTGTTTTTTGTTTACTATAACGGGTCTATTTAAGAATAGGGGCAAAAAAAAAAGAACGAAACTGATTTGTCAGCTGCGTGAGCAACTTGAAAGTGAAGGTCTAACGAAATCTTAAAATTCTCTTTAAAAACAAAGTGCTTGGACAAGGGAAAGTTTAAATATTAGAGAAATGTATTAGAATAATAATAAATCGGAGTTCTTAGCATGTTGTGTTTAATTTATTTTATTGATTTAACATTTGTTCTTTTTTGACTAATTCGTGTTTAACCTTAAATTTTACATAGACTTTTAGTTGTGAAGAATCGAATTTAACAACGGAATTAATTTTAAAAATATTCGTCAATTTGTTCAGATTATATGGTGTAAATTTCAGCTGCAAATATTTGCAAATCGCTGTGTTCTACCGTTCAGTCAAAGCATCCTTTCAGTTTTCGTTCTTTGTTTTTGGCTAAACTGTACTTTTTTATGTGTTTTAATAGTGCCGACTTGACCGTCAAACTGCTGGCTTAGATCAAGACCTAATTGAAAGATGTGATATATTATTGCAGGCGATTTCTTCATGATATTATATTAATATTGCAAACATTTAAGACATTCGCAGTTAATATAGCCAAACATCTTACTTTTAATATTCGTGGTATTACCTTCCACCTACCGTAAATAAAATTTTATTTTCGGTCCTGCTATAATTGAAAGTGCTCCGTACGATTAGGGAGCTATCAAGAAAGCTGATGAGTCAAAAAAATAAATACACAAAAATTTCGTCTTTGCATACACGGATAACTTTTCGAGTGGCAACAAATACAGATGTTAAACCGATTACAGATAACATTCGACCCGTTTATAACGGGCCAAGGAAGAATTTCCACCTATGCATAAATCTTTTTTAAATAAATCTGTTTTATATGCTTGAATAATATACATAATTATAATATGCTAAATACCGAAACAAATTCCATACGGCATTTTTACTTATTAATTCCTCTTATTTACTTGGGGTCGGAGGGTTGTTGGTGCTGGGCGGGGTTTTGAAGATGCTCAAGTACGACCACTATATATTTTATTACTTTTTTTATTTTTTATAGAATTAAAGAAATAATTTAAAACGATATGTTCAGTAGAAGTATTTATTGCCGCTCCTCCATACAAGCTCGACCACTGTGGAGGGGGTGGACGTGGCCAACCACGCCCATTTTTACATATATCAGTTTTTATTTTACAAAGACCACACAGTAAAAATTTCAGATCGATAAGTTCACTAGAAACCAACAAATGTGTCCACGTGCGTGGGCCGCCGGACTTTAAATCCATTTTTACTAAAACTAGAAGAATTTATTGTTTTCATTTTTTTATTTTAGAATTTATTTACGTACGAATTGAAAATATTCTGATTAAATTCAAACGAGCGATCCCTAATTTATATCAACATCAGAACTTTCTGAGCTTTCCAGCGTCATTTTTTGTTTGCGTTTTTTAAAATTTATTTATTATATAAATCGAAATAACTCACGGTTTTTATAAAAGGAAATGGTTTTCATAGACAGAATTCAACTTCGCTTTTGGTAAAAAAAACTAACTGATTTTTTTTCCATTTTATCGATAAATGCGAAACAAATGATAAAGAATCAGTCTGAAGTACTGTATGGTGTCTTTTAAATGATGACTATATTTTGGGAATTTCGACTTCTTTATTTAAGATCCCTTAGATCTTACTTTTATCTCGGAGTAAGCTTGAATCAATCTTGATTTACTCTTAAAAAAATAATTTTCATTTTTTTTTTCGTACATCAGGAACAAAATGTTCCAATTTAAACTGTAGATAGATGCAATGTTCTATGCTTAGTTAAAGGCCAAAACGTCTAATATAGGAGGACAGACATGAAAGGGTTTCAAATTCAAATGGATAAAGTCAGCTGAGAATTTAATGGACAGAGTTTCACATTTTCCGTTTTACCTTAGCATTTTGAGCCTATTTCATACTTAATTAAAGTACACCCAAAATAAAAAAATTCTAGAAATTTTCTGTGCAAAATTCAAATAGTTTACATATCAACTTTAATCTTTGTGCATTTTAAGAACATAAGTTAAGTAACTACCAATGCTCTTAGTTTAGTTAATCGCTTCGCATATTTGTGCTTTAGTGCCACATTCAAGCCACTTTCGTTACTGTCCACTCTTTTCTCGTGGCGGAAATGAAAGCCCTTTCCCCCATTTGACAAGTTCAAAGATGACAACAGACAGAAAAAAAAAACTAACAGATTGGAAAACCCAACAGCTCCTCCCTGGGGAGGGGAAACTGGCGCGCAACTGGCTTCCGTTCTGCTGAGAGTAGGAAATTCCAAAGTGAAATTATTGAAATAGCGTGAAGAAAGCTGCGCGTGTGGGCAACCAGCGGTGTGTAAACCACGTTAAAGGACATCCGCTGGCAAAATGAAAGAGTTCAAATTGGTTGGCCAGTCAGTGCAAGAAAAAGAAAAACAAAAAGGCAAAGAAATGGCGACAGGAAATGGACATGGCCACTGGGAAAAAAAAAACGTGCAAAAACCTAAGCAAAATGTCGCCCTGCTATAAGCCCAAGTACTAACCTACAAATCGAAGTGGACAACAAACCACTCAAACTACAATATGAAAGCGTCAGAGTCGTCTCTCAAGAGCTCTTCTAGCTCAGTGCCATGTCCAGAGGCTTTGGCTAAAAAGGGAGACAAAGAAGGAATTGAAAAAATATGGCTTAAAGACTTTAGTGGGAAAAAAACCAAAGTGGGTAGCCAATACAATGTTAAACTTTGTAGGGAAGGAAATGTCGAGCATTAAGCTGAAATTGCTTCAAAATCTTTCAAGATGATAAACATGGAATTTAAAAAAAATCAATCAAACAGTCAAACTAAAGAAATTGATATTTTAAATTTAAATTAAGTTTATTAGGTCACCATTTACTTGCAAAAAGCTTAAAAAATGGAAAAAACTTAAAGAACTTAATACTACGGACAGAGCACAAGATTCGTTCGTCTTTCTGCCCAAGTCTTGGTCCCACACACTGTGTGTATTTTGTCTTGCATGCATTTTGTTTTTGTTATTCTTTGCAAAATGAATAATAACTCTCGGAGCTATGGGAGCAAGGGCTTGCCCATCGCTACATTGGTGTATCAAATTGCTTAAACTGATACTATTCATCATCAAATTTATAATGAAATGAACTAAAAATTATTTAATTGATAATCTTAGGTATTATATTGACTCAAAAAAATTATACTTATTTTAGTTTTAATTCAATTCTTCGCTTATATAACGATCTTACCGATTGATCGTCGAAATATGCTAGATTTTCGTGGCTCCCTAATTCTTTTTTTTTAGATTTTTGGCATAAAAGAAGCCAGGAAGTAATGCTTAGAATTAGTAATTTTTAAATTTTCATCTATAGTAAACATGATCATTCATTACAAAATAGTCTTCAATAAATATTAAATTTATTAAAATATTTAAAATTAAGGCCGTGCTGCAGTTCCTCACAAAATGTACACGAAGAGTCTTCACAATCGAGGATTTCAAAGTTCTTGGCAATTTGTTCAATTCTCAAGATTAGCTGTGCAAAAGCTATCGATAGCACGTATGCCAACAGCGGCGCACATAATAATAATAATAAGGATATCGGCTATTTTATTTTAATAATTAAATTACTTGAAACATAAGCACTTGATATTTTAATCTCATTACGTTGAAGTTTACCAATATATTTTAAAATGAGATCGAGGGGTCACAGTTTTGATAGAACCTCCTGGATTTCGTTGGTATTTAAAAAAATGTTTTTCCCAGCTTCAAGAGCTGTTTTTGCAAAGTAAGTTGGTAGCAATTAAAATTATGTATTTTTCTTGCTAAATTAAAAAACCCCTATTTTTATGTACTTTATAGAATTGCCAACGTTTTTTCTGTATTTTACATACATTTGCACAACTTCATAATACCCTTTATCAAAGATTCAGTTCCGGTGCATAGGGGAGAGTTGGGATAGGTGAACCACGGGGATAGAGAACCACTACAAATATTTCATTGTCAGATTTTGGCGCCATCTATCTAACCTCACAGCACGCACAGTCGCGTCAAACGATTGTTGTCGTTTTATCGTAATCGAGTTTGTATTCGCCGTTGCAGCTTCAATTGTGACCTAACGTTTTCTTGGAAAAATTTTATCGTGCTTCGCCAGTGGCATTGAACTTCATAAAATTGTATTTTATCGTAGTAGACGCATTAGATATTTCCACGGATAGCTCACGCAGTTTAAATATTTCATGTTTTCTTCAAATCACTTCTAATTGGCTAATGACTTGTGGGGATACATGAACCAGAGGACTTACGAGGGTACCCAAAGGCTAAAACACGAAAACAACGACCGGAAAGAAAACGAGGAAGGAGTATCATTGCTACAGACTCACGCAGAAAAATTGATCGCGGAAAACACAATCAGAAAACTCAAGAAAACCTTCGAAAAAGAAAGAATAAAAACAAAAATAAGAATAAATAGCAATATGTAATGTTTGATTTCATGCTGTAAAGGTGCAATGTTTATATTCGAACAGAAAGAAGGCATTCACAAAGAAATAAATTACACTTTTTTATACAATTGTAGTTTTTGTGTTGATAGGTGGTTCAACTATCCCCAAGGGTGGGGATACCTGAACCATTTGAGACAAAAATTTGGAAAGCAAATAAACTTTACAAAACAAAGATAGTATTTTTGCATATACTTAATATTCCAAGGAATGTGGGCTCTTTTAGATTTCTTTATACAGCAGACCCTTACGTCGAATTGTTCAGACATAATAAGTTAAAAAAAAGTGGTTCACCTACCCCACTCCCCTACCGATTTGAGAATTTCGGTAAAAGGTTCTAATTCGGTTTTTAGATTATTTCGGTTTAGGTACCGATAACCCAGATTTTTATTTCGGTATACCGGTACATACCGGTACAAGTATAATTTTTTGGAATATTTCAAAGTATAAATTGTGTGCATAGGAAATTATATTTATAAATTTGAGAGATAAATCAGTCCGACTTTAATCAGTCAAGGAACTTCACTTCTAAAATTAATATTAAGATTTTTCTAACATTTATATATTTTAGGGTTGATTTACCTTAGACTTTGGAATTCTTTACATATAACTAGAGCGTTTATATTTATCAAGGCAAACTTTTTCCGCTTTTTAGAATTTTTGTTTCTATATCTTAAAAAAATAATTTGATTCTGGTTTTGCTAAGAGCGAATTTAAAAAATGTAAGACTTTGTTCTGAGTGTCTATATTGCTATTTCACCAGTTGAAATACATTTTTGAAATAAACATAAGTCAGTAAGATAAATAATATTCTATACTACTATAATAATTCGGTATAGTTCCGGTCTATTAGGTTCCTATTGTAACGGTTAACGGTTTTCGGTTCTCAAAAAAATGTTAATATCGGTGTTGGTATCGATACTGGTTTATTGGTTAAAACGTTTATTCGGTTAACAATCGGTCGTTATGGTATTATCCATTTTTCAAGGTATAATTATTAAGTTAATCAAAAAGGTAGCTTTTGCTAAAAAATATATAAACATTTTGTGCACCGAAAAAAAAATCCGTTCTAAAAGTACCAAAATCATGAACATCCGTTGACGAAAGTCTATCATGCACGTTTGTTCTCAAATCATGAACATTGGGGTACGATTTTCATGAACATTTTGTTCTCACTTTGGATTTTTTGGGCTTGTTTCGTGAACATTTTGTGCTTGTTTTATGAACTGTTTGGGCATGTTTCATGAACATTTTGTTCTTATTTTTAAAAAAAAATTTGCTTAATTTAGTAACACAGCAATCATCGGGAAAGGTGTGATGGATGATATGATTGGTGTATAAAGCAGTTGCCACCCCCATCCACACCACAAGTCTTAACAACGGTTTTTGGGTTCCCTTCTCCTCTAATAGGGCTCTCTCCTTCCTCCTCTCCTCTCTGCTGTTCACGCACCCCAAAAAACCTTACCAGAAATGCTTATATTCCCCTCTTTGATTTATTTTTTTCTTTTTGAAGAACAAAGAAAAAACGATGAGTGTTAGTTAGCTATTTGCTCCGTCTGGGATTCGAACTCGGGACCATTACCTTGCACTCAAACGCACAAACGGATCTGCATCTTAGCGCCCTCTACCATCGCACGCTTTCGTTGCTACATGTCTAAGATGCTACTTATATTTGTTGTACGATGGTTGAGTTGAGTTAAAAATTCATGAACGGAAAAATAGAACGAAATCATGAACATTTGGTCATGATTTTAGAACGTCATATTTTTCTCTGTGTGGACTTTTCAAGCTCTTTTCAATGAGTTTCAGTCAAACCTCCGTGAAAAAAGAGCCCAGTCTAGAAAATCGGAATGACACTAAGTCTTTAAACTTGTTTTCCAAATTGGGAGAATGAAACATTTTTGGAATGGGAATACAATTTTTTGATTCGTGACGGCATCCAATTTTCTTTTTCGTTTCCATCGCAAATCACTACATTCCAGATACAAACTTATCTATGATTATTCCATACACAAAGAAACGGATAAATTTGTGCATATTTGGAAAGAAGAACCAGTTACAAAGAAGTTGATCTGAAAGTTTGAATGATCGTGGAATTACTTAACGGAGATACTTACTTTCTTGTCAACGGAGAGAATGGATATGGAATGCATTAAATGATTAATGAAATAAAGATATAACATTTGGTAAAAAAGAAAGGCCAGTTCCATTAACCGCCAATATGTGCTCGTAAACCAAAATGCATTATAACCGATGTAAAAATTGAAAAACATAACGGTCTAGTGAAGGACATAGATCCAAGTAAATGAGGCTTTTTTTTTAAAGATCATTTGAATGATCCAGTGAATATGTGAAATATCGTGATCTTTTACTTTGTTCAGTATTTAAGAGATTTCATTTTCACTTTCGTTAAAAATTTTGCGATTTGAAACCGGATTTAGGTTCAAATTTGGTCTCTTAATCGCAAAATGCTTGCTAAAGAGAAAATGTTAGCACGGCTAATAGTCTTCAGGGTACCATACGAGCATCTTATAAAATCTTTAGAAAAACCTTTGATATAATTTTCTTTTGCACCGTTATTCCCTTTTGTTCGTTTTTGTCATACCCAAAGTAATGCGGCCGAACACAGCCTCCTCCCGATTGGCAGGGACCGAAGCGCGCTCATCCGTTTATAAATATTTGTGCGATTCTATACGCTTTTTTCTATATACATTATATATATATATATATTTTGTGCATATATATATATTTGATATATTTAAACGCATTTGGGCCAATGGGCGTTGAGCACGAAGTTCGGCCAAAGGCCTCGTGGCCAAATACACGAAGCACAAATAAAAAAGGTCACAGAGAAAATGAAATAAAATATGCAAAATATGTAGGCAGAGGGGAGAAATATATTGTATTTTACTTGATGTTGTTGTTGTTGTTGGTAATGGGCTGCGCACAAGTGACAACTAGCAACAACAACAACCACATGAATGCGTGTAGGCCCGACTAAAAATGCGTTCGTGGCGCCGCCTACCGCCTGACGTCATCAGATTGTGATAGTTGTTGCATTGAGAAGATGTGAGTGCTTTTTTTTTTGTGCGCTTTGCTCTTGCCAAAGAGAGCTTCGGCATAACGAATGTTCGTTTTTTTTTTTTGTAGGTAGGCGAAGGCCTGAGTATCTATGTGTGTGTGTTCTGTAGGGAGCAAATGTAGCTGGCGCACTCGCTCACACCCATTGCTCAGCCACATGGAGCAGCAACTTTGTGGGCGTGGCCTTAGCTTTCTGGTAGTTTTTCTCTGCTCTTTTGGCCTAACTAAGCCACAATAACAGCAACAACAACCACACAGAGGAATGGCTGAAGAAGCCAGCTTGAGGGTTGCGCTCGCAAATAAAAACTACAACTACAGCAACACTTTTTCTTACTGGCCAGCAGCAGCAGGCCGGCTGGCTCTCTTCGAGGCCAAGCTAAAGTAGTTTTGTAGTTGTTGTTGTAGTTGTTGTTATGGCAGGTGGCACAAAGGTGTGCAGAAGCCGTTTCTTTAGTGTGGTATTGTTTTGGCTCACACACACACATAAATGGGCCATTTTTTTCGCATTTTGTTTTGTGAATTTTTTGAAGTTTTAGGTAAGATCAAAAGGGTTTACAAGTGAGAAGGGACACTTAAATATATTAAAAATATTTAGAAATTGTTTTAAACTATTTTTTATTTAAAAGATTTTTTTTAGTGGTAAACATAAATAAAAACAAACGAAATACTTTTGAACCGCTTTTAAAACTAAATGCTTTTGAGCAGCTATCTTATTTATATGAAATATTGTGCCGTAAGAAATTTTTATGTCAACTGGAAAAAGGTCTAAATAATGAAAAAATGTATAAAATATTTTTTGGAAAATTTTATTCTTCGATCCGTAATTCTTATGATTTTTTTTTTTGCAATATAAGTTAGTTTTAGTAGGTGGAGGAAATTAAAAGACTTTTCATGAGACACTACTTATCCGTGTTGCAACTTCTGAAGACGTTGTTTTTAGTTTTCAGGCTTAACATGACCTAACACGACAAATCACGAATGAGCACGAAAACGATTCTAAGCAACTTAGTTTAAGTTAATGAATTCTACCAAAGGGCACATGAAAATCCAGCAGGCGATCATACGCATGAATATATTTATGTTCAAAAGTGGCTTGGTCTAATTTAAATATTTTAATTTTATAAAATAAAATCCATAGAGTTCATCATATTTAGCTTAATCTAAATTTGGTTTCTTAAGTCTTTAAACAATCCTTTGAATAAGGATCTTACAAATTGTTTTAAATGAATTATCTGTGTTGTTTAGTGCTAAAAACTTTTCTGTGTTATCCAATATTTACTTTATTTTACTTTACTGAACAAATAAATATGTTTAAATGATTTCCGTTATCCATTTGTGCTCTCAGAAAATATTCAATATTCAAGGGAGAAATTCAAGTACAAACGATTTCAAAAGCTGTCTTAGTTCGGAATTTTCAAAACTGAGAACAATATTCTCAGATTAAGTTCGTTTGTGGATTATAAATATACCTTAACTTGATATAAGATTTTGTTGGATACATCAATATGGTTCTTATATATTCTTATTTTTTTTTTGTTTTTAAATTTATTATTATTATTCAACAAATAAAAGTCCTTAAGAATCCGAAATTTTTAAAAACTTAAATATCCTAATTCATTTATATTGCAGATATTATAATATACTTGAATTTTATATTGAATTATATATTATTATGTATAATTTCATATTATTCTCCGAAGTTGCTTATCCCAAAAAGCCACATTGCCATTTCAGATCCTAAAATTAATATTGATATATATTTTTATGCAAGTATTGTAATATTAATTATAATTTTTCTACTTATTGTTTATCAAAAATAAAAAAAAAAAGATTTTTATTAATATATTTAATGATTTTTAGATTAAATTAAAGATTAATTGAAGAATTAAGGAATTTCAGAGTTGGGTAATAAGCTCTTATATACACACAGAGAAAATAATCTTATGAAATGGCAGTCATTTCCACATTTTTTTATATCTATTTCATATGACAAAGTTTAGCTGGATAAAAAAAAAAAAAAAACAATATTAATCTCGGGACCTTGTTCTTAAAAAGAATGGAATAACGTCTCAACGCAGTGAGTTAACGGACACGTTTATGGGCACTAGTCAAAGAGTCCCTTTTTTTCTAGGCAGCAGCAGTTTGTTATTGTAAATATCGATGTTCGACTATGCACAAATAAAAAATCATGATTTTTGCCCTTCAAAGTATGCCATGTTTACGAAAATAAATAATCAAGGAAAATATTTATTTTTAAGTAGCCTTAACAATTATTATTTTTGTATTCCTTTGACTGGTCCAATCCGTATTATGTAAGATGCTGCCATAACTGACATTAAACTATCTTGTTCAGAAAATAAAGTTTGCATACTTTGAGGAGCAAAAAGCATGACTTTTTATAAGCATAAACGTAGTATATAGTCTATCTTGTTCGAATTTTATTTGATATTAAAGTCTAATCATTATTACATTTTAAATACCAATTCGAGAAATGAAATTCTTTTGAATTGGAAAAATATGCTTTTGTACCTAAAGTGAAAGAAAAGAATTTAATCTCAAGGATTTATTCAATTCCTCTTTAATTTTGGTACCTGAATCTTACAATTCCACTATTACAAAAAGTATAAGAACAAAAAAGGAACAATATAAGAACAATATAGGAGCAATATAAGAAATGTTACCCTACTCTGTTCACTATTACGCATTTCCTTACTAAGAAGTTTTCTATATAACTAATTTATTTCCCAGAAACTGCAATTTTGTTCAATATCAAATCTATTCTTTATTACAAATTTCTGAAGTAATGAAGAATTTTTTTAACTCTTTGTTTGTTTCTTTTTTTTGTGTGAGGTTTTTTAATTTCTTGGCTATCGTTTTCCTTTTTTTTTTTTTAAATCCAAGAAGAATTTTGAAATCTAGGTGGTCGTTGTAGACACAAGCTTATGTTTAAAAACGGCCTAAAAGCAGGCAACATATTTTTTCTTACTGTCCACCTAGATTTTAAAAACATAAAGATGAGAAAACGGACCTAGGTCGGGATTTACATGACCGCTGGCCACTCTACACCTTCTTTCCTACAACCAAAAGATTTTGTAAAAATCACTTCGAAATTTTGTAAAAAAAAACTTAATTAAGTTTGCTTCCTACAGGCAAATAATTTGAAAAAAAACTGTGTTAAAAATTCGGCTTAAAAGTTCTAATTGGAACATTTAACGTCACTTTTTGAGCAAATTATTTGGGAGTGGATCCATAGCTTTAGTTTAAAGTTCTTCAATATGTAAAGTAGTGGGTCTTAAGACAATTTTTTGTTAAAATTTGGGCAAATTATTTGCCAGGGGGTCCTTAGCTTAAGTCCCAAAGTTTTACAAATACAATGCCAATACCTGGCTACGCCCTTGAATAAGATCCGGGTGTTTTTTCAAAAAACTCAATAATGGCAAAAAAAAAAAAACAATTCAAATTTGTTTTTTTTTTAAGCCAAGTATTTAGAATAGAGATGGGCGCGGAACGGGATTTCCGCTGGTCCCACAGACTCCGAATTTAAATGCTTTCTCAGGCAGGCTAGATATATTTTAAAATTTTTGGGACGTCTCAAGATGAGTTCTTAATTTCAAAATCTAAAAATGTCCAAGTGATTTCCTACAGATATAAAAAAAATATATAGAAATCTTCTATGATTCGGGATTTTCAGGAAAATTTGGGAATCCCGTCCCGCACCCATCTAAATATAATTAAGAATGATACAAAATTAAGTTTGTCACGAGACTTTAGAAAAAAAGGTAATCATTTGGGCCTTGCTTAGATATTCATCAGCTGTTCAAAAGTGTTTTTATTTACAAAAATATTTGAAGTATTGTGAAAAAAATAAATTTTGAAATGTTCTGAGTAGTATTTAGAAAACAAATAAGATGGATTTGGAAGGAGTATTATTATATCCTTTTTTTTAGGGATATTCAAATATTCGTTTTCAAATTCTTTGGACATTTTCCAGCTCCCCTGCAGGCAAAACTAAGGTCAATCAAATAGTATTTAATGTCAAATAAAAACATTCAATTAACCATCAAAAAAATATTCAAAAATTTTCTTATAAATTTTTTCTTATAATTTTTTCAAAAATTTTCATTCATAATTTTTTTCCCCCAAAGGTTTTCGTTCAAACAGATCAAAACCGTCAGTCAAGAGCAAACAAATGTGTCTCTCTCTCTCTCATTCTCTTCACACCACCCGCAACTCTTTTTATATTTTGAAAATTTTTTATACTCTCTTAGCTCTTTTGAATTCGCCGCAAATGCCGGCGCGTCTACGCTCACACACAGTCGACGTCAACGCTGGCAGAGAGCAGAGACTCAGTCTCGAGTTTCATTCATTTTCCGAATTCATGAGTTTCAGTTCGTATTTAACTTTCGTCGTGAGTGCACGTTTTTGTATGAGCACGAGAGCAAAAGCAACAACAACAACAACAAACAGTAAACGTGTGTGTAGACAACAACAAAAACAAAACAACAAATCGCAACCGTTAGCAGCATGTGTTGCATTTAGACAAAAACAACAACAATTAAACCAATAATATAAACAGTGTAATTATTTTTATATATATATATAAATATATTTAATTTATTATATCTTAAAACTAAATTATCTACGGGCACTGAAAATCGATTTCGCGCAAAATGAAATTGTAATTTATTAATTTATAACACCCCCACCAAAACCCCCCTGCCAAGTTTGCCAGGCTCCAGTCTGCTGGCTGCTTCAGGACAAAGCCATAAAACGAGACTTCTTGAAGTTGGGCGCACAGGAATTAAGAAAACTTACGCGAAGAAGGCAACAGAAAAGTTTGCCTGGTCTCAGTGGGTGGGTGGTACGCGCCAAAAACTGTTTGGTAAACACACACACACACACACACACACACAGAGAGAGGAGCAGGCTTTTGGCTGTTGTAATTTATTACTTTGAACATAAATAATAAATAAGCGTAAATAAATAAATACTATAATATAAATTGTGCCTTCTTTTACGCTCTGTGTGTGTGTGTGTGTGTGAACCCAGGATAAATAAATAAAGCAAAAAAAATACAAAAAATAACAGCTGCTTTGGTTATAAATAATTAATGAGAAAACACCGGAAATACTCCCGCAAAAATTTGTATTTATTTATTTATATTTTTCCCAAGAAACATAAAATTTAATGCTCGAGCATGAATAAATAAAAGTAATAACAAAGAAGACGAAGGAGCAGCAGGAGGAGGAGGAGGAGGACATAACCATAAAGCAAAAGTTATACAAAATGGAGCAAAAGAAGAGGGAGAATATTTTCTTACCCTCCCCCCCCACACACACAAAAAAAACAAAAATAATAACAGTTGACGACGCCGACGACGACGACGACGACTTTAATTGGAATGAAATAATAATAAACATAAAAGGCAAAAGCGCAAGAACAATCATAATAAATATAATTAAATTTTATGACAGACACAACTTTTTCCATTTCCCAAAATATATAATTTATATAAAATATAATTACCCCTCGCGCGCGTTCATAAATAATTGTATTTAATTAATAATAATTTCATATTGCAACAATAATAATTATATAAAATAAAAATAATAAATAACAATCGCTGATGATTGTCTCGTGGCCTATGGCAAATAATTGCCGCTCAGTATTATAAATTAAACCAAATTAAACATAAATAAATAGTGTGTGTGTGTGTGTGTGTGTGTGTGCTTAGCTAATCAAATATTTTTAATAGAAATTCATGGAAATTTTTCCAGAGCAAGAGATTAATGGGTTTATTTAATAGAGTTATGACTTTAGGCAAATAATAGAAACTTTTATTTAGTTGAAATTTTTAATGGAAAAAATTTCTCAAAATTTTTTTTTAATATATTTTTTTGCATTAGTTTAGTTTGGTTTCAGAAATTTTGTGTGTGAGACACCTGATTTTCGGAGCTAACTGAAAAAGATTGTGGTTCGTCCTGAAAATATTTTCAATTTTTAAGTGATTCTTAGTTTATTTTTCTGATTGGCGCTTTATATAACGAAATAAGTCAATAAAACAAATCAGAAGAATTATAAGGAAGTGACACGGAATTCTTTAGAGATTTTCGTATGAAGCTGGGTTTACATTGACTCAATTTGTGTCAAATATTTTTTTTGCATTTGTCATTTTATGACCCAATGTAAAACCTTAACTTTTTTTTTTATATTTTGTTTGAAAACTTAGTAAGTGAAGTGACAAAAATATGCTCAGCTAGCGAAAGGTAAGCGATTTGAAACCGACTGCTCAAAGCCAAGTGAATTTAATTTGTAAAGTTTTTTTTTTTTATATAATCTAAACTCCGGTGCATAACGAGTACTCAGAGAGGGGAGAGCAACAATTGGTGAATGCAGATAAAAAGAGAATCAAAAATAACATAATCAAGAAACAAAAGAACCACAAAATTTATCATTAAGATTTCATTTACGATTTAAGCTGGCTGCGGCCATAGTTACGCACTGGACTTTAGTTAAATTTCTTTTATTTCTATTGCTAGTGCTACAACAATTTATAAATTTAATGCACTAGTCACAATAGTTCAAGTTAGTAGGCGGACGCATTTTTGTTACTTCACATATGAAGTCATCCACGTTCGTTTATACCAAAAAAGATTTCCCGGACAACCCCGAATATATTTTGATAAAATATTGGATATTTTTATCTTTATCGATTTAGACTGCATATTAGTATACATTTGATATTAAATAATATTAAATTGATCTTAGTTTTGCATGCAATAAAGCTAAAAAATGACTAAAAGATATGACAATAAGACAAAGCTAATTTCGACTGATTAACTGATTTAACCAATAGAATATATATAGAAGATTGATGTTACATATTTATAAATTCATCAAATAATCGGTGACTTCAAAGATTAGGCACCATCAGAAAAACAAATAAGTTTTCTTAGTAAGACAAATTTTCCAACCGATCGGTACTATGGCAACTACAGGATATAGTCTTCAGATTCAAAACAAATTTTGCAGATCTTTTTAAATACATTTAATTTTCGTTATGGCTGAGTTTCATAGAACAAAATATTTCTAAGCTATAGGATATAGTCATCCGATTATGACCAACCTATGCAGAACTGTGTGTCAGTATATAATATTCATAATTGCTGATTTTAAGAACGGTATCATTGAAAACAAAAAAGGTTTTCTCGCAAAGACCTATTTTCGACCGATCGTTCCTACACAGAGAAAAAAATTGATATGAAATGGCAGTCATTTCCACATTTTTTTCATTTTTTCATATCAATTTTACTCCGATATGACGAAGATTAACTTGATATGATAAAAAATATCAAAACTATCTTTTCTATAAGAAAAAAAAACATTGACTTGTCTGGGGATCGAACTCGTGACCTTGCATGGAATGACGTCTCAATGCAGTCAACCAACGCACACATTTATGGGAAGACGTCTAAGAAACTATTTATATTAAGTATGAAAAAATTGATATTTTTAAAAGATCATTTTAACCAGCAAAGATTAAATTGATCTTGAGCTTTTTTTTTTCTGTGTATGGCAGCTTTAGAAAATATTCATCCAAAATGGGGCGGTTCCGGGCGTAATAAAAAGAAGACTCTATGCAAAATATCAGTTTGATATCTTTTTAAAACTGAGGGACTAGTTAGCGTAGAAACAGCCGGACAAACAGACGGACAGATCAAGAATATATATAGTTAATGGGGTAGTAAATTAATATTTTTATGCGTTGATCTGATCAAAATAATTAAACACTTTCCTAGTGTATGAAAATAGATATTTTAATTTTAAGAAAAGGATTATCTATTCGTTTCGATTTAGGATTTTATTAAGTATTCCAACGACAACGAAATTGTGCTCCTCCTTTATTTGTGATCTTATACAAATTACCAATTTTTAAATATCTTTCTTCAAGGTACATATCCGATTCGACCCGATTGTTTTTTCGGTCTTCGGTTCGTTTTAGCAATTTTATGTTTGGTTAAAGAGCAGAATTAAGTTTTTCGGTTCGGTTCAAAACTCGTTTGCATACCAGATTTGAAAAGAGTTTCAAAATTACACTCAGAAGAAAATGGAGTTCTAAAAGGCAGCACAAATTTCTCACTTTTATACCCAATCCGTTCTTATTCTTTCGACGACGTTCTCCAAAGTATATAAGTGAAAAGGGTAGTTCGGGAAGTGTGGAGGGGGGGGGAAGGTCGTTAATAAAATTTTTTATAGGAATTAAAAAAAAAAAAATTTTACATGTCTGAAATTTTTTTTTTTTTCTTAATAATTTTTGTGCATTTTACGTACCCTAACTTCTTAAAAAAAACTGAGTTTACACTGTTCGACGCATGAGACATGATAATCTAGTAGGCCTTCATGTTTTCCATGTCAAATGACAAGCTATTCACAATGAAAACATGTCAAATGACATGCTATATGCTTCAGTCTTTGAAAAAATGGTGTTCTAAAAGGCAGCGCAAATATCTTACTTTTATACCCAATCCGTTCTTATTTTCTCCGTTCTTGGAATAAGCCGACGTTCTCAAAAGTATATAAGTGAAAAGGGTAGTTCGGGAAGTGTGGAGGGGGGGGAAGGTCGTTAATAAAATTTTTTATAGGAATTAAAAAAAAATTTTTTACATGTCTGAAATTTTTTTTTTTTTCTTAATAATTTTTGTGCATTTTACGTACCCTAACTTCTTAAAAAAAACTGAGTTTACACTGTTCGACGCATGAGACATGATAATCTAGTAGGCCTTCATGTTTTCCATGTCAAATGACAAGCTATTCACAATGAAAACATGTCAAATGACAAGCTATTCTCAATGAATACGTAATAGCATAAAGGCCTGATTCTTGAGCATTTTACCAGCCTTTTATGACCTACTTTAGACGGTACACTCAGAAAAAATGGTGTTCTAAAAGCAGCAGAAATTTCTTACTTTTATACCCAATCCGTTCTTGGAATAAGCCGACGTTCTCAAAAGTATATAAGTGAAAAGGCTGGGTCGGGAAGTGTGGAGGGAGGGGAGGTCAGTAATAAAATTTTTTCCGTTCCAATAATAAGACTGAATGGTTCTTGAACGCGAAACGTCCGTTCTCAATAAAATCGTTCATACATTAAGCCCGCCGTTCTCAGTATAAAAAATAACGGACTTACCCTACTATTGAGAACGAAAAACACGGTTTTCTGTACATTTTTTTCTATGTGTAGGAAAGAAAAGAATCATTGTCCAATGAACTGTCTTTGGGGAAATTTGAAACTAAGATTACTGAATTGATCTCTTACCACCAAAATATTTTGAAAGGGAAATAAGGAGTGGTTCGGTTCTGTGGTTCGCAAACGATTAAAAAATTGTGTGCGTGAATCGTGCGTCAAGAGATTTTTATTTCGTCAATCGTGCGTTACGTGAAGAAAAAATCGCTTACGCGGGCACCTCCAATATAAACTACTCAATCCCTTTCTTAGGTATTTCAAATAAGTTAGGTAAAGCAAATAAGTTAGTACAGTTTTCAGGACATTTTTCTGGTTTTGTAAAATGTGTATAATTACATAAGGAAGAGGTAGTGACTTAAAGGGGGGGAGGGACTCATTCGATTGTAAATGTAAGTCTGGCAGTTACAGCCTAAAAGAGCCAAGCCGGGCTTCTCTTAATCTTCGATTTGCTACCAAATAATTCTGGACCCATCTTGATTTTTTTTAATTGTAAAATTTATTATGAATGCCAAATTTTAGGTCTTTAATTTAAATGTTTAAGGGCTGATTTCTTATCTTCTAGATAACTGCTATGAGTTAGGCTGAGTTCACAATGTTCTAGTTTTTCATGTCAAATGACAAGCTATTCACATTGAAAACAAGACACATTGTCATGTTTCAAGCATCGAATCGTGTGAACCCAGCCTTACTCTGACAGATAGCACTATGTAGGAGTTGAGAAATCAGCCCTTAGTTATTTTTATGCCTAAACTAAAAAAAACATTTTCCCATATTTTTATTCCAATTACAGCGCATAAACTGAAAAACAGATCAAAAACAATTGCAAAAATGTGCTAAATATCCCAAAAATAAAACAACAACAATTTCTAAGTGAAGTTACGTTGACACCCCATAAAAAGGACCACAACATGGATATGACCAAGGACATCGTAGAGTTTGAGGAGAAATTAAATGAAGTGGATGAGTCACAACAATATGAGGCGAATGATTATACTTTAACCCCACAAACCGAAAACAGCAATACAGAGAACCAAAAATTAGAACCCGAAGTTCTGCTCGACAAAGAGGAGCAAAAATCCTTGATAACACAAATGGAGGTGGAACCAAAAAGTGAGATTTCGGAGGAACCTAATTCAGCCAAAGAGATGGTGGCCATGATCCAATTGAAACCAAATGTGCTCAATGAACAGGCCCTAACGCCACCGCCCAGACCTTTGACCTCCAGCGAGGTGGTGGGCCTCAGAGAACCGCTCGATCCCGAAATGAGGGTACAGCTGCAGGTTAAGAAATCTAGATCTTTGCCCGTCTCACCGCAACCACAAGTCACGCACAATTTGGCCGCAGCGGCAGCCCTATTTGAGTTTGGTCAAAGTGGAGCATCGGTTAATTCTAACAAACCCAAAATGGGACACAAATTGGCTGCATCAGCGGCCACTGCACAAAGACGCATGCCGTCCAGTGCAAATGGAGATAATCAGCAATTTTGCCTGCGCTGGAATAACTATCAATCCAATCTGACAAATGTCTTTGATGAACTCCTGCAGAATGAAAGTTTTGTGGATGTGACCCTGGCCTGCGAAGGACACTCGATTAAGGCACACAAAATGGTTTTATCCGCCTGTTCGCCCTATTTTCAGGCTCTGTTCTATGATAATCCCTGCCAGCATCCAATAATCATTATGCGAGATGTAAATTGGTCAGATTTGAAGGCTTTGGTGGAATTTATGTATAAGGGCGAGATCAATGTGTGTCAGGATCAAATTAATCCTTTACTCAAAGTGGCAGAGACCCTTAAGATACGCGGCCTGGCTGAGGTTAGTGCAGGTGCCAGTGGCACAGCTGGTGCATCGGCTCATCCCATGTTGCCCGAACAACGCATGACCGTGTACGATGACGAGGAGGATGAAGAGTTGGCGGCTTCTTTGCTGCGAGAGGAAGACGATGATATACTCAAACCCAAGCGGGCCAGACTTCAAGCCGATGCCGCCTTGGATCTGAATCAGCGACAGCGAAAACGTTCCCGTGATGGCAACTATGCCACCTCAAGTCCCCTGAGAGCCGCTTCACCTAACCCAACGTCTGCAGCTGTCACACCCAGCCAACCCCTCTCGATGACCACCTCCACCATAGTGCGAAATCCTTTTGCCTCACCCAATCCCCAGTCTTTGGCCGGTCATTCATCTTCAGCTTCTAGTAGTAGTTCCTCTGCCGGAACCAATGCCACCACCTCTACAACTTCCAGCTCCAATTCGGCATCCTATCGCTCATCGGCACGCAGTTGCTCACCGCCACCACCACCCAGCAATGGCTCAGCCGTGTCGGCGGTGGCTGCTCTAACATCACCCAATGGCAATGCCTCCACACCAGTTCAGCAGCAGGCCACCGCTTTGCCACCGCATATGGCAGCCGCTGTGGCTGCAGCCGCTCATCATGCACCTCCACCACCAACCAGCTCAATGCATCATCATGCCGCTGCAGCTGCCGCTCAACAATTGGCCGCTCAACATCAGTTGGCCCATTCGCATGCCGCCATGGCCAGTGCTTTGGGTGCCTCCCTGGCTGCAGCAGCGGCTGGCGGAGCTTCGGCTCCGGGTGCTGCCAGTTCAGCGGGTGGATCGAGCGGTGTGAATAGCGGATCATCAGCTCATCATGATGATATGGAAATCAAACCGGAAATTGCTGAAATGATACGCGAAGAGGAGAGGGTGAGTTTTGAATAAATAGATTCACGCTTGGGTAATGGGTTTGATCAATTGATATATAGAGACATGTCTGTCTGCAGTTGGGGGGAAAACAAAGACAAGTGTTTGTAGTCTTTGCTTGGAACTGAGAAACAGTTGGAGAATATTATGAGAAATATTCGAGTCACGTGGCCGGGTTTTAGGCTTTGCCAAAAGATGATATTTCACTCATTTATGTTAATATTAACATAAAATGTTAATGTTTTATGTTAACACAACCGCCTGGCGTACGAACACATTCGGCAATTTACACAGACAGGAGCCGAACGCATGCCGAGCCCTTCGCCAAGAGAGTAAACAAATCAGTAAAATCAGTCGTTGGCTAGCGTTCAATGAAGTAGGTCAGAGCCGCTTTGCGTCGCATTATACTCGCACATCAATACACACGCACTTTTTCGCCATGAAACGCGACACTGTTATAGATTACAGTCACTTAACAGCTAGGCTTTATCTTAAGTGTAAGAGATGACATTTCTTATTGTTATGTTAAACTTAGGGTTTCTCGACCTTTGAAAATATTTTTTTCGATATTTTTTGTTTTGCCTTATTATTACAGCTTGAATCCCCTTTTCACCCTTTTAAACCATTTTCAATTATTCGAAATAGTTTAGCAGATATATCCGTTTTTGTAGAGCAATGTTGTTGCCAATGTGAGTATTTTCAACGTTGCTGAAAACTTTAACCGCGATTTTCTCTA
Source organism: Lordiphosa mommai (assembly GCA_018904225.1). Taxonomy (NCBI): domain Eukaryota; kingdom Metazoa; phylum Arthropoda; class Insecta; order Diptera; family Drosophilidae; genus Lordiphosa; species Lordiphosa mommai. Next base: position 70,786 of record JAEIFT010000401.1, on the reverse strand, counting down.
AACCACGTTTTTTGACCTGGTAGCCATGATTGGGCCAGTTCTACTGAACCGATTTTGATAAGCCATGTTGCAATCGACGCAGAATTGATGTAATTCTGGCCCGTACCTCAATCATGAAGATACAAAATTTTTTACTATTTTTTTCACTAAACATCAAAAAAATAAACGTCGAAAATCTAATTTTTTTTTTTTAAATGTTTGTAAATTTTAGACAAAATTTTTTTTTTTATGATTGAGGTACGGGCCAGAATTACATCAATTCTGATCATAACCTCATTTACCGTTTTCAATTCCGATAACCTGGAGTCCCGGAATCATGGCCACCACCTCTACACCTTTTTTTTTGAGGCCTTATTTGGCAGGCCGATAACTTTTTGAACAGCCCTCGAATTCCAAAAATTTTTTTTTTATTTTACTATTTAATTAATTAATAACACAAAACAAAAAACCGAATTGAAAAATCTCTCATGGTTTTCCCTCCAGAATTTTTTTTTAAAAACACTCATAAAACGCTGGTCAAAGGTAGAATACCCTTAACGTTAAAACAACTGCAGACAGGAGCCGAACCAGGAGCCCCGCAAGAGAGTAAACAAACAGTAAAACCAACAGCGGGGCTAGCGTCAATGAAGTAGGTCAGAGGCTGCGTCGCATTTACTCGCACACAATACAAGCACTTTGTTATAGATTACAGTCACTTAACAGCTAGGCTTATATCTATGTGTATGTGTAAAAGAGATGACATTATACATGAGTGTTATTGTTATGTTAAAGTTAAAGGGAATAGCCAACACTATCCTACTACAATATGTATTAACATTTTGTGACTTAATAAAAGATTTTTTATTGATCCTTTTCTTGTGTAAGACCCGGATTTTCGGATTCGGTTTTTTATTATTGATCTTTCTGATGCTTGATTATTACCAAAATACATATTTCAATATTAATATAATAATAATATAATATTATTTAAAAATTCGCCCTGAAAAAGAACACAAATATCTGAAAAGGTTTATATAGAAAATAAAGGTTTATATATTAAAACCAAGACTGAAAGACTGGTACGAAACCAAACCCTTAAAGAACCGGTTCGGTTTGGGTTTTTTGAATTGGCCGAACCGGACCATGAACCGAACCTTCTACATTTTTATTCCTCGATCCTAAACTCCGAACCGAACAACTTATTTAAAAAAAAGAGGTTTGGTTCACAATATTAAGTAATTTTACAGACGGAATAAATTTTGGATATGATTATTTAAAATGTAACTTGAATGAGACTACAAGAATCTGTTGTACTGTTTAATAAAGAAATTAATGTAACAAGACAACATAATAAATCATGGCTCTTATAGATATCTTGACGAAAGGAAGAAAAATGTCAAATACAAAATCTACATGCCGTATAGATATCGAAATAGAAGAACATACATCAAAAATGTTTTAAAATTTTTGTAAAGGTCTTTAAATAATATTCTACTAATAAAGTTGTACAATCATTTTCAACACTTAATTTTGTTCTTCTAATCTAAGATATAATCGAAATTATCAGTTCCAAAAAATTCTATCTTTTTGGCCTACACTGACGAAAAAATATATCTGGACTTAAATCAATCCCAATAAATATAAGGAAAGATTTCCAGATTTTATGAAACCAAAGAACAATCAGGCTCGACTCGTACTGTAAATTTTAATCCGAAGTTGAATTAACTTAAACAAGGCAAGGTCGCCTAAATTATATTATATAATAATAGATGATCAAACTAATTGAATCGTATTAATTAAACGTAAATAAAAGCTCCATATTATTTTTTTAAGGTGAACCTAGGCTCGAACTGTAACGAACCCAAAGATTCCTCACTGGTTCGAACCTCCGAATCTATCCTCTTCTGAAATTTGGGAGGTTTGCAGCCTTGATTAAAACAGCAGTTTCTAAAGTTGCAATAAAATCCCTCTAATTATATGGAAAGGATTTCGAAGTCTTAGAAAAATGTTTCTCAAATATTTAAATGTCAGAAAAATGTTTTTCTAATTTTTAGAAATATATTGTCTTCATTTTAATCAAATTTATAAATTATATATCCAATATTTCCATTCTAGAAAATGTTGTTTAAATGTTAAAAAAAAAAAAAAAAAAATAATGTTTGTAATTGTTTTATATCGTTTTTAGGTCTGGTATACTCTTTAAATATTTTTGGACCATATTTCAAGTAGTATTGGAACGGTTTCTTAGAATACAGTCCTATCTATCCAAAACACGAAAGATCTTTAAAGTAGCTCTTTTTTAGCGGAACTACGATAGATTTTAGGGCCGATTATTTCAAACAAAAACCACAAAATTTTATCGAAATTATTCTTTCAAAAATAAGAAAAGACTAGATATCAGTATTTTTGCACAAAATATTTTTGAACCCAATTATAACGTAAAGAAAAGTATTGATTACAAAAATACTCTGATTGCTTTTATGCTACTGAAATCAAATCATAAGAATACGCGAGAAAAAATATTTTTTAATTTTACTATTTCCGTTAACTTGTTGGATACTTTAAAGCAGCGGTGGGCACCAAAACATTACTGAAGGATAACAAAAAGGCATTTAAAAGTGAAATAATGCCTTGAGTGAAATAACGGGTCATCTTAAAGCAATTTAATTGTTTGAATATAAAAATAATTATACTAATGCCGGTATCGTAATGGAACCCAAAAACCAGAATAGAACCTTTAACAGAAATACTAATTTTGATTCGTACCGGAACTAAAATTTGTTTCGAGATTAATCCCTTATATTTAGAACCCTTTAATTTTTACTAATAATATTTTTTTTATTTAAGTCCTTATTGTTGATGCTTTTATCACTTCTTTGTCTGAATCCATTTCTAGTAAGGAGATACAGAAAAACACAAATTTGGGTTTTAATATTTTCCTTTTGCTTTCAGCGAAAAGATAATTAAGCATAGGACCCTTTCCCTCTCTATTTTCTCGCTCATTCGCACGTATTTATGCAGCCAGCTGCTTCAATATTGAACATATATACCCCACATAACGTATATCTATATATACTTATATCTAACATCCATATTCATGAACCTCAGACTCATTCATTTATGCATATATACAAATACTTACATAAATAAAGTGCAAAAATAACATGGAAAAATATTCAAAAAAAATAACTAAACGAAACGAAAAAGCAAAGCAAATCGAACTCAATGTCAACATAAAGTTTCATTTCAACAAGCCAAGTCATAAACAAAAGTAAATATTATTAATAATAATGACAGCTAAACAACAGAAAAAAAAATAGACTTAAGTGCAATAAAGTTAAATCAAAGGCGCATTAGTTGCAATTATAGAAAATCAAATGCACGAGACACAAATATATGTGCGACTTTTGTTTGCATTGCCATCAATTTTTGTCAATTGTTTATAATTTTTGTAGTTGTTTTTTTTTTTTTTTGCATTCTTCTTCGTCTGCGTGCATTGTGCAATTTCGCGTCATTAGCATTAAAAATGTTTCGTTGAATTATTTTTCAAGTCGCTGACGCACTTAATGTCGAGATCGAGACCTCCTCGCCCCCTAGGGGCCCAGTGCAACGCAGTTTCTTGTACAAATAGAAAAATCAGCTTTAATGTGCAATCTAATAGAAATAACAACGCCACAGAATAAGGTAAATACTTTGTAGTCGTTTCGTTAATAAGCATGCATTTATGCACTTTCCGAACAAAATGCACTAACTAAATGCCCTTTGTGCAAATGTACATTGAGTTGAGGGTACCTCAACAGAATTTAGAACCCAATGGAAATTGTCTGGGAATAATAGAAAATTTTCCACAAATCTATAATTTACCCTTTGGGGTAATTAAGCAACTGAAAACTGGATTATCTATTACATTACATTACAATTATTACTAGATTTGTTGCATTAACAAAGATATCGGTTTTAAGATAACATCGAGTAAGACATATAATTGAGTTTGACTGTTAAGATTGTATAAAACTTATTCCTTTTAAATGTGGCGCCACACAAACTGTGTGAAGTGCCAAGCGAAAGTGTGAGTGATATTTGTTAAAGGATCTGGTCTTCAGCGAGATATCTTATCCAGGGAACGTAATCATTATAAGTTATAAAATAAAACTTAATACTTAATGATAATTTTTTAATTTTTTATACTCTCTACCGAAGGTACAAAGAGTATGTTGGATTTGTGCAAATGTCAGAAGGAAGCATCTCCGACCCTATAAAGTATATATATTCTTGATCAGCATCAACAGCCGAGTCGATATACCCATGTCCGGCTGTCCGTCTGTCTGTCTGTCCGTATGAACAAACAGATCTCAGAGATGGTAAGAGTTAGAGGTTTGAAGTGTATGGAACATATGCTTCTTATACTTGCAGGCAGGTCAAGTTTATTTTTGATTTTTGCCACGCCCCCTGCCTCCCCCGCAATTGAAAAAAAACCTCATATCTTCCACAGTTTTGGAGTAGATTAATTGAACCTTCTTGACATATATTCTACTCATCATTATTTATCGAGCCCCAATTCTTCGATTTTCGATCAGAAGAACGATAGTAGAGTTGCCACCCCCACAATTTGAAAAAGACCTGAAATCTTCCACAATTTTGAAGTTAGGTTATTCAAACCTTTAAGACATATATTGGACTCATCATTACTAATTAAACCCCCATACAACGAATTCCGATCAGCTGAACGATCCCCCAGATGAAAACAGTAGAGTTGCCACCCCACAATTTGAAAAAAACCTCAAATCTCCCAAAATTTTATAGTTAGGTTATTCGAACCTTCTAGACATATAACTATCTTACACAAACCTTCATCCAATGAACGATAGTAGAGTTGCCACAAAAATAAAAACTAAATATTCAATTTTAGAGTTAGGTTGTTCGAACCTTCTAGACATATATCCTACTCATCATTACTTATCGAACCCTCATACATTGTTTTCCGATTAGATGAACGATGGTAGAGTTGTCACCCCCCACAATTTGAAAAAAATCTCATATCATGCACAATTTTAAAGACAGATTGTTTGAACCTTTTAGGCATATATTTTAATCGTCATTACTTATCAATCCTCCATACACCGTTTCCAAATCAGATGAACGATATTCAAGTTATAAGCTAATCAAATAATTACGCTGGGTAGCACTGCCCGTAATCGTGATGGGCAGCACTTGCACTGTTTGTGTGACCCCACACTTTAAAGTTATCAGTAATATACAGGGTTGCCCATATTCGACGGACCCATCTGGCAACGCCATAACTTTTGACAGAGATGTCAGATCGCTTAATGACATACCGCGTTTGAAGCGTCAGTCCAAGCAGATTTTTACCATGGAACAATACACGCCACGCGAGCGCTCTGAAATAGTTGAAATTTACATTCAACAGAAAAAGTCAATTGTGAAAAACTCAACGTGCTTTTAAAAAATTAAAAATGTGAAAAGTGCGCCTTCTAAGAACACCATTAAGCGTTTATACGAAAAATTACGCCACTGAAAATCCTGAGGAGATTCAAGAAGTGCCTCTTCATGACGAAAAAGTCACAGTTTGGTGCGGCGTTAGTGCGAAAACGGTCATTGGGCCGTTTTTCTTCCAAAATGAAAATGGCCATGCTGTTACCATCAACCAGGAGCGTTATCGCGACATGATGACCAATTTTGTGATGCCAATTATTCGTCGAAAGCGTATGAGGCAGTTCTGGTTTCAACAAGACGGCGCTCCACCGCACACAAGTCGCATAACAATCGATTTTCTGAAGAAATTGTTTCCGGGCCGTTTGATGTCGAAAAGTGGTGATTTGGACTGGCCACGCGTTCGCCCGATTTGACGCCGCCTGACTTCTTCTTGTGGGGATATTTGAAGTCAAAGGTTTACGTTAACAAGCCAAGGACCGTAGAAGAGCTCAAGGACAACATTCGTGAAGAAATAGCCGCTATTCCGGCCGAAATGTTGGCGAAAACGATGGAAAATGCTGCAAAAAGGGCACAATACGCCATCAACGCCAGAGGCGGCCATTTGAGAGATATCATATTCAACGAGAAGGCAAAGTAACTCGACTGTGCCGAAGTTTTAATACACTTGAAAACTTTACCCAACTGATTTAACGATAAAGAATATAGATATCAGATATTAAAAATTTTAAATCTTGATAATAAAAATTTGATACCATAAAAAAACTTTCTTAGTAAAACACATTTTCGACCGATCGGTCCTATAGCGCTATGCGCCTCCGATTTTGATAAATTTTTTCAAACATTTGTAAAAGCTATAAAACTAATATCTACCAAGATTGGTGACGATACGATGGAAAACAAAAAAGTTTTCCTCACTAGAACCAGTTTTTTGACCGACCGTTTCTATGGCAGCTATATGCTTAGTCATCCGATTTTGATAAATTTTTCCTGAATTGTATGGAAACATATAAAACAATATATACCACGATTGGTGACGCTACGATGAAAACAAAAAGGTTTTTTTCTAGAGCTAGTTTTTTGACCAATCGTTCCTATGACAGCTATATGATATAGTCATCCGATTTTGATAAATTTGTTCAGTATTATGTGGAAGCAGTAAAACTAATATATACTAAGATAGGTGAAGCACGATGGAAAACAAAAAGTTTTTCTCACTAAGACTTATTTTCCGACCGATCGTTCCTATCATTTGATCGGCGGTTCCGACATATTAGTTGCGTGCAGCAAAGAAGACTCAAAATGTCAGCCGATAGCTTTAAAACTGAGGGACTAGTCCGCGTAGAAACAGACAGACAGACGGACAGACGGACAGACGGACAGACGGACAGACGGACGGACGGACAGACGGACAGACGGACAGACGGACAGACAGACAGACAGACAGACGGAAGACGGACGGACGGGAATTGAACCAGCTCGTCGTCCCGATCAGATTATATAGTTATGGGGTCGGAAATGAATATTTCATGCGTTATACACTTTTCGTATAAAAATTGATGTAAACAAATCTACTTGGAACAAATTAAATGATTAAGATTGCCAACCGCCAAATTTTTCTTTTTTCTTTGATTTAAAAAAAAAAAATAGAAGGCTAACATCGGCTACGCCGATGTTTTAGATACCCTTGCAGTTTTTGAAAGGCGCTACCATTGATAACAAAAAAGTTTTCCTCAGTAGAATTAGTTTTTAGACCGATCGTTCCTATGGCAGCTATATGCTATAGTCATCCGATTTTGATAAATTTTTCCAGAATGGTGTGAAAGCATATAAAACTAACATATACCACGATTGGTGACGCTACGATGGAAAACAAAAGTTTTTCTCACTAGAACTATTTTTTGGACCGATCGTTTATATGGCAGCTATATGCTATAGTCATCCGATTTTGATAAATTTTTCCAGAATTGTGTGAAATCATATAAAATTAATATATAATACGTTTGGGAGGCTTCGATGGAAAACCAAAAAGTTTTTCCCACTAGAACTAGTTTTTGGATCGACCGTTTCTATGGCAGCTATATGCTATAGTCATCCGATTTTGATAAATTATTCCAGAATGGTGTGAAAGCATATAAAACTAATATATACTACGATTGGTGACGCTACGATGGAAAAAACAAAAAAAGTTTTTCTCACAAGAATTGGTTTTTGTACCGACCGTTTATTGGCAGCTATATGCTATAGTCATCCGATTTTGATAAATTTTTCCAAAATTCTGTGGGAAGCATATAAAACTTATATATACCACGATTGGTAACGCTACGATGGAAAACAAAAAGTTTTTCTCTTAGAACTAGTTTTTGGACCGATCGTTCCATGGCAGCTATATGATATAGTCATCCGATCCGGCCGATTCCGACAAATGTGCAGCGTATTTGTATTTAAAGACGTTTTGCAAAGTTTGGTCAAGATAGCTTCAAAACTGAGGGAGGAGATAGCATAGAAACAGACGGACAGACGGACAGACGGACGGACGGACAGACGGACAGACGGACAGACGGACAAACGGAAATGAACTCAGCTCGTCATGCTGATCAAGAATATATATACTTTATGTGGTCGGAAATGCTTCCTTCACTGCGTTACAAACATCGTGACAATTTTAATATACCCTCTGCAAGGGTATAAAAACATGGGTCCGTCGAATATGGGCAACCCTGTATATTACAGTCGGGCTTGACCGACTTTCTTACTTGTTCTATAAAGCATCTTGGGTGACAATTTTAACCATCTGAACCTTGTCACTAAATCTCTTACGAGTTTCTTTTGACAAAAAGCTGTGAGCCTGTTACCTAATAGAGTCCAACTTTTACTCTCTTCTATTCTTGCTCTCTGTCTTGTATTGTGTGTGCTAAGGCTCCCCCATTCATGGACCACCACGCACCACACACACACACAGACAGCATCACACGCAGCATTGCTTATACCCAGCCCTCAGCAAAAGTCAGCAGAAGATGCTACTTTCTTTACTTCCTCTGCCCTTTTGTGTGTCTGTGTGTGTGTGAATGGAAACGCGAGTTCTTTGACTTTTTGCTTTCTTTTGTTTTGTTTTTGCAACTGAAAATTACTGAAAATTGCCAAGTGCTATAAAGTTCCCTCTCTCTCTCTCTCTCTCTCACTCTTTCTCTAATGCTCTTTGTCTCCAGCATTAGCCATAATTGTTCTTTTAGTTTATGCTAAGCAGCAGCAGGTTGTTTGAACTCTTCATTGATGTTTGGTTTTAGTAGGAAAGGGAAGGGGTTGCGTAGCGTGTGAACCCAACCTAATGTCAAATGTCTCTTCTCGTTTCCTGTGTGCGGTCTTTAGCTCATTAGGAGGCCATTTGATTGATATGAAAAAATCAAAATAAATCAAATTTATGTCTGTCTAAAGGGTTTTCGTCTTTTAGTAGCCGACAAACGGAGAGGGGCCACCCAAAAGAAAAATTTTGAGAACAGATTAAAATATTACGATTTCGTCAACTTTTGGTTTTTTTCTAGTATAATTTATGAGGCCATTTCGATCAATTTGTATTTGTAGTAAAAAGTCATAAAAATTGCTGCAATTATATGGTATATATACCTGCGTCGACTCTGCGTCGCGCACTTGAAATAAATAAGTAATTTATTTTATGACTGGGGGTACTCGTAGACCATAAACCCACATAGATCTTATCATCACAACCAAATAATACAATAACAATATAATAATAATAACAATTTGTAATCTTAAGTCGTGTCGATTTCATACATTTTTGTTCAACGTCATTTGAGCTGATAACAACTGTACTCCAAAAATTCGATACTTAAACAGTTGGCTAACTTTTTTTTAGCTAATTCATCTTCAACCTAAAAAGTTGTTGCTGATTGTTCTATATAGAACAAATAACAAAACGATTTTATATTGGGGTATAATAGAATTTTTATTAATTTATTTATCTGGGGTTTTTTCAGGGCTAAATATATTTTATAGCACTGTCATGGTCATAAACTTATTATAAAGCAGAATAAAATAGAGCCAAAGGTTTCTTTTTTGTTTTTTATATAAATAGAAAATACAGTTGATATTTTGCCTGATATCGAATCATAATTGGTAAGTTAATATTTGCTTGAGGAAATAATATGTGATTAGAAGCGCACAATAAAAGAGTTTTTTTTTTATAAGTTTATTAAGGGTAAGTCATAATATTTGAGTAGTTTTTTATTTTTTTTTTTATGAAAAATATTAGTTTAGTTGCCAGCGGTACAGAAACCGGTTTATTTTGCTTTGCCCCAACTGCAGCGCAGCAGTTGGTGAACACTGTTTTAAACCAAAGCAAATTTAATTCTAATCCTGTTTTCTCAAATTTCTGGAAATTTTGTAAAATATCCCTTAAGTTTACAAGAATTTTCTACATCAGTTATTTTTAATTTTTTTGTAACTTTTAACATAAATATGTAAACTTCTGGATGGTTCTATAACTACACTTATAAAAAAAACCAAGAATTTAGTACTTAAACAGGGGACATTCAATCGCAAAACTGACTAAGTTCGATATTTCCTAATCTGAGAACAAAATTCTCATTTCAAGTTCTTTTTTTGATAATAAAGTCCTTTTAACTTGAAGTTAAATGTATTCTATCACGAGTGATAAATATCATTGTTTTTAACTGATATAAATTTTAGAGAACAGTGTGAGAAATAATTTCTAACACTCATGATATTTATTTATAAATATCAATGCTATTGTTTTTTTTTTTTTTTTGTTTAAAACGAAGTGATATAATCATTGAGTGTTATTTTACGATCCCTGATTCTATGACATAATTATTATTCTAACTCTTATGTTTTTAAATGGCAGACAGATTTATGAGCGATTTAAGAAAAAAAAAACAAAAACTTCTTTAAATTTTCAGAACAAAAAAGTAAAAAAATATGTTCATTTACCGATCACTACGAGAAAGTGGGTACTCGAAAATTTGGTAATTTTTGCAGATTTTCCTTCAGTGAAATACGAACTCGATCGGTTTCCTGTCTTCTTTCAAGTCGATTTTTGTGTTTAATACCAAAGATAAGGATGATTAAAGGAAAACTTTTTAACAAAAATGCGAACTGGCTTAGGATCAAACCGCTCCGGAGTTGATTTCGAAACAAATTGAATGCATTTAATTTTGAAATAAAATGTTCCATATTTTACATACATACACTCTAAATAAAAAGTGCCCCAAATCGCCCTGAAAATGAGAAATTCGGCTATAATTTCCAGCCTAAGGTGCATCGCCCTAAATTAAAAAAAAAAAAATTTCTAAATATTGTGGTCAGTTTTTCTAAAATTCAATGCAAATTTTTCTTAAACCAAGGTCAAAAAACCTTTAATATTAGAAAATAATTTCTTTAATTTAGAAAACAATTTTCTTATAATCAGAAAATGGATTTCTTAAAAGAAGAAAACAATTTTCTGAAAAGTAGAAAATTATTTTCTTATAAGCACGAGAAATTTTCTCAAAAGAAGAAAATTATTTCCTAAAAATCGGAACAATTTTTCTGAAGAGGAGAAAATTATTTTCTTTATTTAAGAAAATTATAGAACAAATATTTTTCTCAAAGGAAGAAAATAATTTTCTTTATTTCAGAAATATATATTCTTAAAGGAAAAATTTTTTTCTCAAAATTTATTTTATTAAATTTTTTTTTAATACATCTTATAAATACTTCACAATGTAATGTCTTTTGTAAATGATATTTTTACATACGTAAGAGTAGCAAACAGCGCTATCGATGTTTGGAATAAATTTTTTAAGATGTTCGGAAAAAACAGAATTAGTTGCCAAACACTTTGTTTTACTAAATATAATATGATAAACATTAAAGTTTTGAAGCAAATAAGCAAAATTAAGACCGATTTTAACAGAAATAGAAATTTCAGACTCAAAGAGTTTTACAATATCTTCTGAGATTCCTTTCAGGATATCTTGTTTGGGAAGTGTTTTGTTAGCCACCGGTTACTTCGCCATTGCCCTATATTCTACGGAATTTTTTTCTAAAAACATTGGTTACTATTCTGAAAATTTGTTATAGAAAAATTACCCTGATTTTAAGAAATTGTGGTGCAAATTGTAAGGGCTTTTATGCTCTAAAAACAAAGGTCAATTTCGCCCAAGATTTTAGAAAGCGAGTTTAGAAAAAATCCACCCCATTTATTAGAAAAAAAACTTTCTGGTTTTTAGAAAAGTTTTTTCTAGAAATATCTTTTAATGGCATTATTTTCTAAATACAAAAAATCTTTTTCTGTTAATTAGATTTAATTAATTTTTCTAAACCACAGGGCGATTTTAAAAATAGGGCGATTTTCTAAAATGCAAGGCATATTTTTTTTAGAATGTATCAACTTCTACCTAAAGTTAACTAATTCCCACAGTGGTCAGTCATTTATAATAATTTCTAATGATATGCCAAAAAAAAAAAAACATTAAGAATATTTTCATTTCCCATTTGAATAAAGAGAAGTTATTCAATTGATTTTTGCACTAAATTTGCGTAAGTTTCTCTCAGCTTGATTTTTTATTATCTTTGCGGTATTCTTATAAATTTATACCATAATAAATTATAAATTATTTTTTACACATCCAATAAAAAAAACGATCTTAAAAACTTAGTCTGTGGTTATGTTCTGTCTACTTCCTGCATAACAAGTCCCCCATCTCTTCAAGTCTTTGACCCAAGACAATTTCCATTTGCCAGCAAATTGGAAGATAACAACAACAACAACAGCAACAGAAAACAACAATAATTCAACATCCACATCTTCCAGTTTTCCTTCCACCTCTCCCATTCGCGTCATTTGTTTTCCTTGTGACGGCTGTGTTAAGTTTTGTTATATTTTCATTTATTTGGCTGCCTTTTGTTACATTTTATTTATTTATTCCGCATTTATTGTAGGGTACACACATTTGTGTGTATGTCGTTAGTGCAGTCGCGTCGTCAACTGTTGTCTTTATGACAACGACGTCGACGACGATGCCAACTCTGGCAATGATGATGATAATAATGATGATGATTATTGCCATAGCCTGTTTCTGCTGCTGTTGCTTTTCATTGTACGAAAGACATAAGAAAATTATAGGTATCTGCCCTTATGGCGCAGCGCAGCGAAGCGAAACAATAAAATATAAAATAAAATATGTACGAGTATGTTTACGCAATTACAAACAGACAAACAGACAAACAACCAGCGAAAGACACAGGCCGCAGCGAGAGAGTTGAGATACAATATTTATAGTCAACAGATACATGTGCATCTTATAGATACTTTTGGAGTATTTTTTTGAATGCAGCCAAAGTTACCGCGTTGCTTCAGACAATTAAAGGCAGCGCTCCAAAAAAAAAAAAAAAAAAAAAACTGAATTACAAGAGAAATAATAATCATGAAAATTGAAATGAATGAAAATGATTGCTTTTGCAATTTTTATGCTGCTGCTGATGTTGCTACCGTTACAAATGACATTATAATGTGTTATAATTTGTATGCTTTGTCCTTGTTTAAGTTGTGAAAATAATAATGCCTGGCACTTACATATATACAAGTTTATACAGATGTAATTATTTGAAATCTTTAAATCTTAAAACATATTAAAAATGAGTAAAGATCATGAATTTGTGCTAATGTATGTATTTATGTATATATTCATGAACAGCCGAGTCGAAGAAGAAACTACAAGCGTTAGAGCCATATTAAGTTGGTTTTATATTAAGAAATTTTCCTTCACAAAACCGCAAAAATTGATCAGAGCTGCAATTTTTAAATCAAAGCATTGAGTCTTTACTCATATGCATCTATTTTTAAAAATTTCTATAAGATCGAACAAAAAACTGCTCTATCAGAGAGTACGAAGAACATGTGATCTAAGGTCTAAAAGAATCGATACTGCTGATATTTAAACTGGGTATTTCTATTGATCCCCGGAATCCTATCAAAATTTTTTAAATCTAAACACATTAAAAACAAATCAGTTTTTATACTAGGACCCTTATTCCGACCGATCGGTTCTATGCCAGCAATAGGATAAAGTCATCCGATTTTAACCAAAATTTTGTAGAACTGTATGAAAGCTTATTATAGTGAAAAATTTGGAGTTTAAAAACGCTTTCAAGCAAAACAAAAGGCCTATTCTCAGATGACATAAAAATTATTTTCAGTACAATTCTTTATATGAATAGAAAAACTTTTGTAGAACTTTGAAAGCTGAATGCTTTTTAATAGCAGTCTTATTTATATAAAGTATTGTGCAGGAAATAACATTTATGTCATCTAAGAATAGGCTTTAAGAAACATTTTCTGACCGATTGGTCCTATTCCAGATATAAGAACAAATGTTGCAGAACTATTTAAAAGCATATAATATTCATAATTGCTCAGTTAAAACCGCTATCGTTGAAAACATAAAAGTTTTTCTTACTAAGACCTATTTTTCGAGCGCTATTAGATATAGTCATCAGATCAAATTAGCAGAGTGCAGTCATCTTACTCAAAATGCTCAGTTGTTCTGCTGGGTAGTTGTTCTGTTGTTAAGTTGGTCAGATACTCAATTGCTCAGCTAATTAGTCGATCAGTTGTTCAGTTGATCAGTTGTTCATTTAATCAGTTGTTCAGTTGTTCAATTGCTCGATTGCTCAGTTGTTTAGTTTTTCAGTTGCTCCATTGCTCAGTTGTTCAGTTGATAAGCTTATCTGTTGTTCAGTCGTTCATTTGTCCAGTAAATCAGTTGTTCACTTGCTCAATTGTTCCGTTTTTCAGTTGTTCAGCTTTTCAGTTGCTCAGTTGATCACTTGTTCAGTTGTTCAATTCTTTAATTGCTCAGTTGTTCAGTTTTAGGTTGTTCAATTGCTCCGTTATACAGTTGAGAAGTTGTTCAGCTTTTCAGATGCTCAGTTGTTCACTTGTCCAGTTGTTCAGTTGATCAGTTGTTCAATTGCTCAGATGTGCAGTTGCTCAATTGCTCACTTGCACAGTTGTTCAGTTGTTCAGTTGTTCAGTTGCTCAGTTGCTCAGTTGTTCAGTTGTTCAATTCCTCAATTACTCCGTTGTTCAGTTTTCGGTTGTTCAATTGCTCCGTTATTCAGTTGATCAGTTGTTCAGTTGCTCAGTTGTTCACTTGTCCAGTTGTTCAGTTGATCAGCTGTTCAGTTGTTCAATTGCTCAGATGTGCAGTTTCTCAATTGCTCAGTTGCACAGTTGTTCAGTTGATCTGTTGTTCAGTTTTTCAGTTGCTCAGTTGATCAGTTGTTCAATTCCTCAATTGCTCAGCTGTTCAGTTTTTCAGTTGTTTAATTGCTCAGTTGTTCCAATGCTCAGTGGTTCAGTTGTTCAATTGCTCAGTTGTGTAGTTGATAAGTTGATCAGTCGTTCACTTGTTCGTTTGATCAGTTGTTCAATTGCTCAATTGCTCAGTTGTGCAGTTGCAGTTGTTTAATTGCTCAGTTGTTCCAATGCTCAGTGGTTCAATTGCTCAGTTGTGTAGTTGATAAGTTGATCAGTCGTTCACTTGTTCGTTTGATCAGTTGTTCAATTGCTCAATTGCTCAGTTGTGCAGTTGTTCAATTGCTCACTTGCTCAGTTGATCAGTTGTTCAATTGCTCAATTGCTCAGTCGTGCAGTTGTTCAATTGATCAGTTGTTCTGTTGTTAAGTTGATCTGTTGATAATTTGTTCAGTTTTTCAGTTGCTTAGTTGTTCCATTCCTCCATTGCTCAGTTGTTCAGTTGATCAATTAATCAGTAGTTCAGTTCCAAAAAACAACTGAGCAAACAGTCACTGAACAATGAGTCCCTAAAGAATAAATCACTGTACAAAAAAGAACAAATTAAAAAGTATTTATTTAGTAAGCAACTCATTTTTGTTCACTTAGGAACAACCCTTCACTTCACTCTCGCGCTCTCAGCAATAACTCTGCATTCTTCTATACCAAGACGAGGGTGCTTTTTGGCAACTAGCCCTTTTTTTCACTCATTGATAATGCAATGAATGTAAACTAATAATCAAACAATAATGCAGCTTGTAAAATATAATTTAGCTGCCGACATTTGACTAGCTGAAAATAGTGTTTAAGTAATTAATCAGAAATGTACTTGTCCATTTTCTATCTACAAAATTTTTTCTCAATATATAAAAAAAAAAATGTTTGTAAAATTAAAACCATCTGCAGACTTCAGGCTAATAAAAAAAATCAACTTTCAATGACTTTCTAAACAATTTTTCCCACTAACTTCAGGCTTAGCTGGCAAACATTAAACATTTCTCCTTCCTAGGCGGACACGCATACGCACACACACACATTTAACTAATAAAATGCATAAATAACAGCAGCAGCAGCAGCAAAAAGAAGAGAAAAAAAAAACATTAAAAACTAAAATGGAAACATATGTTTTTACAAATTATATATCCAATCGTAATAATTACACGCCAGACACTGAGGGTGAGGAGGAAGAACAACACACACAGAAGATTCGATTTATTTAACAGATCTCTAAGCGGGGGTGCCAGAGACCTAAATAAAGAAATGCATTCAATAACAACAAAAAAAAAAAAAGCAGCGGCCTGAAGATAAATAAATGGAAAAAGAATTTTTTCTAAAGAAAATGTGCGCGCACACAAAGTAATAAATGGGAGACAGAGAGAGGGAGAGCGGAGGAGCATTTAATAATTTACAAATGCATTTGCAGCAGATGTGTTAAAATTCGTAAAGTAATAAAATAACAAATCAAAAAAATATACAAAAACTTCAAACAAAAACCGTATAAATAAACCGACAAGTCCACCACTCGCTTTCGCTCACTTTGCCGGCTAATTTCCAACCAAAAGGATACTCGACCGCAAAGCCCGTTAAGTGTTGAGTCAGTCAGGCAGGCAAATCGAACATTTCCAGCAAATTGCTTTTACATAAAGACGCAGCCGCCACACTCCATCCTTCAGCCAGCAGGATATGGCTGGCTGTGTGTGAAGCGTAAGTGAAGCTAGAGCCTGGAGTGGGTGGCACAAATGCGGCACAATTATGTTGCAGTAAATGCCAAATTAGAGGCATTTACCTGCTCCTTTTTTACGCATACGAAATGTTTGTCACACACATGATGATGAGGGCTTGATGCAGTGTTAAAGGAAAAAAAAATGGTAAATTAGACTGTCTAAAATAGAGGATTTAACAATAAGTGCATGATACAGAATGCTTAGAGGAAGACTCTACCTTTGAGATGAGGTTTTAGCATAAATATAACAAATAGGATATGGGCATTTCCACCAAAAGGTCCACCGAGACCAAAAATTTTAAAGTTTTTCAAAACCCCTTGCTTTATGATATTTTCATAGGAAAGCAGTCTAATTGTACTAATATAAACTAATTTTACATTTATTCATAACCCACTTCGGGTTACAAAAAAAAAAAGCGGGAAGCTCAACTATTCTCAGTATGATATATCCCCTGCACTTTTTGTTTAAAAATTGTTCTTTAATGTCTTTCTTTATGCATTGACTTTTGCATTCTTAAATCTTTCCAAGGATACAAAGAGTCAAATAAAAATGCAAAAGAGACTATGCGATTGGTAAATAACGTAATTTTTTGATTTGCATCATCGCATTTTTCGATGTCCCGTGCGACATTGAAAAACAACATTTGTTATTTGTGCGTCAAAAGTACATGTGGAAGGCTTATCCAATATTGAGTACAAATAGTGATTTTTAATACAATTCAAATAAAAAGAATCATGCTGAAAAATGAGAATATTTGTGATCTGGGTACTTATATAAAGTTGGTCCCGTGCGACATCGCCAGTGTGAAATTCAAAATTTTTTCTTACATGAATATTTTTTTTTTTGTAAATCATAGTTTTTTATTTTTTATATCTAAATGAGCAAAAACGGCGGCGAAAAAAATTTAGAGAGCCTGCATACGGAAGAAAAAAAGTTAAAGTACGATCCAATATTTAAAAAATTTTTTTTTGTTTTTTGTTATTATGCGAAAAGGAATACATTGAAATATTTTGTTGACTTAAAAACATTTTAACTCCGCTTATTTATATATAATTTCCTTAAAAGAGGTACTGAAATAACATTATTATTATGACGGAAGAAAATGTCCCATACGACATGTCCCGTGCGAAAGTGCTTAAAATTGAATTTTAAGAAATGTATAAGTTTATTTTGGGTAAAATCAAAACCGTTTTTAAGTGTCATCAATGTGCAATGTTCCTAAATTTAACAGATGGAAATATTGCCTCAGGATTCGCTAAAATCGGCTTGTCAATTGTTGCTCGCAAAAACCACTTCTGTTTTTGTCCCGTGCGAATGCCTTGGTTTTTTGTAATTATCTTGAAAAAAAAATTAATTGCCCAAAATCAACCTTAGCGCCAATTTTAGGGCCAAATAAGAGCAATAAGTTAAGCCTTTTGTCAAATCAAAAATACGTTTTATTTTTACTGTTTTTCCACTTCAAAAGTGTACGAAGGTCCAGTTCGACACAATGGAAATGCCCATATGCGGTTTAAGTGGCAGAGGAATAAAGTTTTAGCTTAGGTTAGAATCATTAATTTCGAAATTAAAGCATTTGTATGTTGTGTTATTATTAGGCTTTAGGCTGAAAGAAAATCTTCTTTCCACTAGGCATTTCCCGGCGTTGAGATGTTTCAAGGTAAATCTATGTTATTAGTTTTTCCCAACCACATCTCAATGTTTTGAACAATCTATTCATATAAAAAAGAATCATACTAAGCTGAGCTTATATGCCTTGAACTAGTTCCAACCAATTGACTTAAGTCATTACCACCATATCAGATTGAAATTCAATACCCTAAGTAAGCATGAGCATTCATTTACATTCAAAATTAATCGAGCAATATCTCAACAATTTATTATATCATAATTTTTACACGTTTCGTTTGACTCACTGATACACACACACACACGGACAGACCACACCCCGAGACATGGTCAAAATTATCACTAATAAACCAATTTCATTATAAGCCGATGACATGAATCAGCAGCATCATCAACAAAAATTTACAAACAATCGTCGCACCCCCAACAAAAACAGCAGCCACAGCAGCAACACACAAATCGCTTACTCAACATTTCTCAGCGACTGCCGCATTTTTCATCTTATGGCAAACTATAAATTTAGAATTTAATTTCAAATAATTATAAACATTTACATAAAACTTTAATAACTCGTCCCGGCAAAGACAAATGACGAAATCAAACTGAAAAGCGAGTACGAGTTTCTTGTATCTAGCGCACCAGCAAAAACAGTTCAAAGACCCCAAAAGCAAATCATCAAAAAAAAAAAAAAAAAAAAAATAATTAAAAATGTTATTTTAATTATTTATATATATAAATGAAACAAAAACCAAGCAAATAAATGCTTTATAAAATATACATTTGTATCTATGTAGGTATCTAAATTACAATGCACTGACTTAGCATTTTCTTTGTGGTGCAACATTTGTAAATGACATAGCCATAGACATAGACCATTGACCAAGTTGTGTGCGCACACACATAAACAGCGAAATGACTCAGCCATATAAATTTAATTATAGCCCAAACGCAAAATTTATTTAGTTTTGCTCTCGGCCCATTATAAAGTAGACAAACATATAAACATATATTGCTTTGTATACATATAAAAAAAAAAAAAATATTTAATTAATTATGGCCAGCTTGAAAAACTAAATCGAATTTCTGGAAATTCTACACAAACACAAACACATAGCGAAAGAAAACAAATTACTTTCGATCATTTTTCCAGAATTTTCTGGATTTATTCAAGTGGCACAACATTGTTTAAGGTAAGGTCTGTACCGCAAAGAAATTGCATTGTAAAATCCTCACCCATTTTCCAAAGTCTCTGATTAGTTTTTAACTGTTCTTATAATCTATGTTCTAAATTCTAAACTTGACAAAAACATATTGAGAATCGAGTCTAATGGTTAGTCTTTATTATTCGTCTTAAGTAAATATTAACCAAATACACATTTTATTGCTATGGAATGGAACCTGAAAGATATTTGAAGAAGGACTGTCGATAAAAAAGTTCGCAGTTTCGGAAAATCTTGGAGTGAACTCAAAAAATAGAGTTTTTTATGGTAAATTATTTACAAAATAGATAGCTAAAACATCGGACGAAATTTCACCCCCAAAAAAAAAAAAAATCTAGCACGATTCGGCAAAAAAAAAAAAAAGACTGAAATCGGCTTCAATTTAGTTTTTTTCGTCTTGAATTTTCAAGAAGAAATCTGCTTGAAATCGAGAAAACTTTGTGTGTTTGGTGGCAAGGGAGGTGAGACAAAAAATCGGGCTTGAAAATTCATGCTTGATTTCAGTATTTTCTTCTTAAATCCAAGAAAATTCTGTCTTGCCGAACTTCTGACACGAAATCTGCTTGATATCAAGCACGATCTGCTCGATTTTTATACTCTGTACCGAAGGTACAAAAAGTATATTGGATTTGTGCAAATGTATGTAACAGCCAGAAGGAAGCATCTCCGACCCTATAAAGTATATATATTCTTGATCAGCATCAACAGCCGAGTCGATATAGACATGTCCGTCTGTCCGTCTGTCCGTATGAACGCTGAGATCTCAGAGATGGTAAGAGATTGAGGTTTGAGGTGTATGGAACATATATTTCTTTTACTTGCAGGCAGATCAAGTTTAGTTTTTTTTTTTTTGCCACGCCCCTGCCTCCCCGCAAATCGAAAAAAAACCATATATCTTCTACAATTTTGGAGTTAGGTTGTTCGAAGCTTCTAGGCAAAAAAATTCTACTCATCATTACATATCGTTTTCCGATCAGATTAACCATAGTAGAGTTGCCACCCTGCAATTTGAAAAACACCTCAAATATCCCGCAATTTTAGAATTAGGTGTTTCGAACCTTCTAGACATATATTCTACTCATCATTACTTATCGAACCCCCTTACATTGTTTTCCGATCAGATGAACGATAGTAGAGTTGCCACCCCCACAATTTGAAAAAAATCGAATATCTTCCACAATCTTAAAGACAGATTGTTTGAACCTTTTAGGCATATATTTTAATCGTCATTACTTATCGATCCACCATACACCGTTTCCAGATCAGATGAACGATATTCGAGTTATAAGCAAATCAAATAAGTACGCTGGGCAGCACTTGCGCAGACCCCACACTTTAAAGTTATTAGTTATATACAAACAGGTACAGAGTATAGTACAGTCGGGCTTGACCGACTTTCTTACTTGTTAATGGTAAATTATTTACAAAATAGATAGCGAATAAAAAAAACATCGGATGATTACTTTTGCACTCCTAGTGAATACCGTGTCATGGATTTAAGGGGGTCTTCTACCTTTCAGCAGAGTTTTATGAAAAAATTCTTTTCTTTTTTAAAAATTCTGGAGTTAAAACCATAAGAGCTTGCATCGTTTTCCGATCAGATAAACGACAGTAGAGTTGCCACCCCCACAATTTAGAAAATACCTCAAATCTCCCACATTTTACGAGTAAAGTTGTTCAAACTTTCTAGTCATATATTCTACTATACATTGTTTTCCAATCCAATGAACAATAGTAGAGTTGCCACCCCACAACTTGAAAAAACAGCTCAAATCTTTTGATTTTGAAGCTAGCAATTTGAAGCTAGGTTATTCAAACCTTCTAGACATATATTCTACTCATCATTACTTATCAAGCCTCCATACATCATTTTCCGATCAGATGAACGATAGTAGAGTTGCCGCCCCCGCAATTTGAAAAATACCTCATATCTTCCACAATTTTGAAAATGGGTTGTTCGAACCTTCTAGACATATATTTTAATCATCATTACCTATCGATCCGCCATACATCATTTTTCGATTAGATGAACGATAGTAGAGTTGCCACCCACACAATTTGAAAAAATCTTGTATCTCCCACAATTTTAAAGATAGATTGTTCGAACCTTCTGGGCATATATTTAAATCATCATTACTTATCGATCCACCATACACCATTTCCAAATCAGATGAACGATAGTAGAGTTATAAGCAAAACAAATAATTACGCTGGACAGCACTGGCCGTAATCGTGATGGGCAGCACTTGCACAGTTTGTGTGTAATTTACAGAGTATATTACAGTCTTGCATTTTGATGTAATCCTTAAGATTAAACTGAAGTAGCATTTTCTGGGCAATACAAATTGAACAATTTGTTAGTCTGTACAAGGTTTTCAATATTTTTTTGTCAAAAAATTTCTATATTTATGCGTGTGGCATTTAAAATAATTATGTAGCATTTAATTTCAATTTGTTGTGTTTTTTTTTCCTCTTCTGTTTGTCTTGTTTGTTTTATTATTATTATTTTTTTTTTTTGGCTGGCACACATTTGCGACTCATTTGACTTTTATAGTTGGTTGTTGTTGTTGTTGTTGTTGTCGTTGCTGCGGTTGTAATTAATAAAGTAAATTTGACCTCACACACAGATACAATTGATACTACTCGAGGCGACAATATAATGAATGAATGAGCTCGAGAAGGGGAGGGAAAAATAGGCTTATGACAAACGACAGCGAGTGCAATTAGCAGATGCAGATGCAAATGCAGACGCGCGAGTCTTGATAAATGTGTTTGGCAGCGCGCAAAACAAACTGTGCAAATATTTGACAAAATACAACTATAAATATTGCTTAAGAATTAATGCTGCCGCTGCTGCTGCCGCTGCTGCTGCTGCTGACAAATAGACACCAAAAAGTGCGTGACAACTTGAGGCTGAGGCTGGGGCCTTAGACCTGAGGCCTGTGTGTGGTTGTGGCCTGTCAGCGACAAGAATCCACCACAGACTCGCGTCTAGCGATGTCAATTTAGCGACCACAAGTCATTCGCATCTATCAGCTGCAGGGCGTGGTCAGAGTGTTGTTGTAGTTGTAGTTGGAGCTGGTGACAACGATGTTAACGTTAAGTTTATCTTTTGTTTAAGCACATTTTCCTTTTTGCCTGTGTTGTTGCCTTATTGACTTTTGCGTTTACAGTTAAATAAATATTGAGTAGAAAATGTATTCGTTGAGCAAATATTGTAAAGACGATAGTTTTTGTTTACCCAAGAAGACGACTACAGCGGCGGCGGTGGCGGTGTCGGTGGTATTCGGCGAGGCTGCATTTGCATTTTTGTGCACAGGTGAACCAACTGAAAGCAGGCTGATGTGTATCTGGCAGATACATTGGCTATCTAGAAGGCCTACTTTGCCCAGTTGTTAAGACGAGGCTTGCTTATTAGTACTTGCATAAATGGTGGGAACATGAGAAGACAAGGGAAATTGTGTTGACTGTTCACTAAGAAGCTGCTACTTAAATGGACAAGTCACATTTATGAAAATACTTAAAGTGGGACATAATAATATAAATAAGCAGGCAAAAGCTCTATTTAAAATTAACAAATTTAGCATTTTGTTAAGAAATTTATCGAAAAAAATTCCAAAGAGAAGTCAAAATATTTTGAAAATTTTATTATAGAACAAACATCATTGAACGAAGCTAAAAGTGGCATGAAGATCGTTTCGCTATATATAAAAATCATTTTGGACTATTTTTAGATGTTTTAAAACTGGTTTTTGCCTAAAATTAGAACAAACTATTCTTTTTGAATGAATTCCTTTTCATTAGAACACTGGAAAAAAATATAGAAAATTAATGTTAAAGTCTCTGAGAAGGGAGCTATTATCAGTTCGAAAAACAAGCATTTCCGGCTGCCCACTTTTGTGGATATATTTTGACTAATATTATTCATGCCTTAGGATCTTTTTGATAGAAGTAATAATAGTGTATAGCTTGGTCTTAGCCGTTTACTTTTTGCAAAAAACAGTAGTGGGTTTTGACTTATGTTATAAAATTACAAAACTCTGGGAATTGGGAAGGACATTTTCTAGGAACCTTTTTTATACCCTTGCTGAGGGTATATTAAAATTGTCACGATGTTTGTAACGCAGTGAAGGAAGCATTTCCGACCACATAAAGTATATATATTCTTGATCAGCATGACGAGCTGAGTTCATTTCCGTCTGTCCGTCCGTCCGTCCGTCCGTCTGTCCGTCTGTCCGTCTGTTTCTATGCTATCTCCTCCCTCAGTTTTGAAGCTATCTTGACCAAACTTTGCAAAAAGTCTTTAAATACAAATACGCTGCACATTTGTCGGAATCGGCCGGATCGGATGACTATATCATATAGCTGCCATAGGAACGATCGGTCCAAAAACTTGTTCTAATGGGAAAAACTTTTTTGTTTTCCATCGTAGCGCACCAATCGTAGGTATATTAGTTTCATATGCTTCCACACAATTCTGGAAAAATTTATAAAAATCGGATGACTATAGCATATAGCTCCATATAAACGGTCGGTCCAAAAACTAGTTCTAGTGAGAAAACTTTTTTGTTTTCCATCGTAGCTGCACCAATCGTAGTATACATTAGTTTTATATGCTTCAACACAATTCTGGAAAAATGTATCAAAATCGGATGACTATAGCATATAGCTGCCATATAAACGGTCGGTCTAAAAACTAATTCTAGTGAGAAAAACTTTTTTGTTTTCCATCGTAGCGTCACTAATCTTGGTATATGTTAGTTTCATATGCTTCCACATAATTCTGGAAAAATGTTTCAAAATCGGATCACTATAGCATATAGCTGCCATAGGAACGATCGGTCGAAAAAATTAGTCTTTAGTGGGAAAAACTTTTTGATTTCCATCGTAGCGTCACCAATCGTAGTATATATTTGTTTTATATGTTTCCACACAATTCTGAAAAAAATTTATCAAAATCGGATGACTATAGCATATAGCTGCCATATAAACGGTCGGTCAAAAAACTACTTCTAGTGAGAAAAACTTTTTTGTTTTCCATCGTAGCGTCCCCAATCTTGGTATATATTAGTTTTATATGCTTTCACATAATTTTGAAAAAATTTATCAAAATCGGATGACTATAGCATATAGCTGCCATAGGAACGATCGGTCGGAAAATGTGTTTTACTAAGAAAAAGTTTTTTTTTATGGTATCAAATTTTTTATTATCAATGATTTAAAAATTTTAAATATCTGATATCATATCCTAGATATATTTTTCCAGTTAAATCAGTTGGAGTAAAGTTTTTCAAGTGTATTAAAACTTCGGCACAGTCGAAGTTAGCTTTGCCTTCTCGTTTTTTACTACTTTTTGAAATTTTATAAGATTATTTTCCAATTTAGCAAATAATAAATTTTAGCTTTTTTGATCTGACGTACTTACAGAAATTTCATTTTTTTGATGAAGATTATTTTTTTTAAATTATTCAACGCAACATAAATTTCAATTTTGATTGTGGCTAAAGTTTTGCGGAAAGTTTATTAGATGTTTTGAAGGCGTGTTCTAGGCCTGGGCCTTCAGAACGTACGTATACTTATATATATATTTATAACGATGTCTTCAAAGGAAAGCTAAGGAAAAAAAAACCCCTTACCTTACCCCATATAATTAACCATAAATTGTAATTAAAACTAAATGTGTAAGCTGCAGCTAACAATTAAATGTACATAGAAAAAAAAAGAAGTAATTTACAGTTTTGTACAAAATATATATGGGACAGGTGCGCTCATATCAATTGAATACCAACGCCTGTCCTGGTCCACCCCTAAAAAAAAAAAAAAACCAACAAGAAAGAAAAACTTAATCGCATATGCATAAAGCAAAAGACAAAGAAACGACACGACAATCCTCAACTGTAATTACAAAGAAATTTAAATAATACAAAAACAGAAGTGGGAAAACTGCCCCCTACCCCCTGCACCCCTCCCGCGCCTTTCTCCCTGCCAAAGCAATTAAAATATAAAATGTAAAAAAGAGCGAAAAAAAAAAAAATTCATTCGAATGTATATTAAAATATATGAGCATTGTGTGTATGTATGTATGAATGTCGGTGTGGAGGTATAATTTTTATAGGTTTTAATTAATGGTTTTTCTTCGAGTTTCCGTTTGGCAGTCTCCCCTCCAACTTTGTCGGTCAGTTGAGTTACATTTGTAATTATTTTCTATGGTATGCAACAAATTACGAGTAAGTGAAATGTCATCATGACGTAGACAGTTTTAAGTTTAGTTTTTTAGTGCATCCACCTTTAAATTGTTATTTTTTTTTTTTTGAAGTTCTGTTACACGTGCGTCGTTCTGATTTCTTGCCTTTTGGGTTTTGTTAATACGTTTATTTGCATTAATTATTAATTTGCTCGTTTGGCAGTTTGCGCGCATGCGCAAATGTTATAAAAAATAACCGACACTCAGACAGACAGACAGACGGACAGACAGCAGCGAAATGTTTAAATTTAATTTTAATACATTTTGCCTTTGGCTGTGTGAAATGTTGTTGTTGTTGTCTTTTTTTCTTCTCACTTTTATTAGTGAGAATTAGTTATTGTTGTTGGCAACGGCGTGTGGCGGCTGTCGAATCAAATCAAATCAAATAAAAAAAGCAACAACAAAAAAAATATAAAAATAGTTTTATACAGCTTAAAAATAGCGGCATATTGATTGATACGCTTTCGGAACTAATTATTTAACTCACCCCGTGGGGTAGATGACCTAATGAGGCATACAAAATCTATTTATCCAGAAAAACTTTCCATAATTTCAATTGTAATTCCTTAATCGGACAATCAACTCTCGGTTAAGGGTTTTTGTTTTATGATCAACCGCCCCCACTCCAGCTCCAGCTCCAGCTCTGAATGAATGATAATAACCTTAGCCGCCGCCAGCTGGCTCACTCATAAACTTTGTCCGTCATGTGGCATTTATTAATCAAAACTATTTTGTTATTGTTGTCATAGAGCGCGCCGCATATTTTTCGTTCAATTTTAACTAATAAAATTTAATTTATTTAAATTTCAAACGTTCAACGCACATAAAAAAAAAAATCAAAATCACCAGCAAACAAACATGTCCAAATGAAGCAAAAATAATCAAAATAACCAAAATAATTTATGCTCCAAAGCAGCACAAAAGTTTCTTTCAGTTTCTTCGAAGAAACAAACAGAAATAAACATAAAAAGCAAATTACACAAATTTTAAAATAATAAAACTAAAACGTGTCTGCATAAATTAATTAATAAGTCAAATTCGAATGTTCAATGCGAATGCGAAAGACGAAGACAAATCGACAATAAAAACCAAAAAAAAAAAAGACCAACAAAATTTAAAAAAAGGGGCAACTGCATGATTCAGTTTTGAATTTATGCATATGGAAGAGCTTTAAAAATTCTGACGCTAATAAATAAAAGGATAACTCATTAAGGTACAAAGTTAACCGGAATCAACAAATGTGCCGTTAGTAGTGCGGTTAGTCATTTAATTAAAACAAATATCGTGTGAATATATATATATATGTATGTTAAGCATACACAATTTCCGTTTATCCAAAGCTTGGATTTTTTATTAACTGTCAAAGTTTACACAGTAAATTTTCTTAATTTGTCGCCATTTATATTCAGCTTTAACCCTTAGCTGAGTCTTGGGGTTTTTGGCACAGCGCACATTGGTACCAAAACCATTATTTCGCCATCCATCCATTATCAATTCTACTTCCACAAAAGTTTAATAATTTATAGCCTGTACTCTAATGAGATACAATTTTATTTCGACATAATACTATAGTTATGAAAGTTAAATGCTTTTGAATAGCTTTCTCATTTTTATGAAGTACAGTGCCTAACAAAACTGTTATCTCATCTGACCAAAGCCGGTTTTAAATCACAAAATTTGTATGTAAGTGGAATTGAGTACATGTTTGATTAATCAGGGCTGACAACCGGTGCCAACCCAAAACTGTGAAACAGAATTTAAACCGTACCACGTTTGAAAAAACAGCTGAACCTGTTAGGAACCCAAGATTTCAGTTTGATTCAACAAAAATTATTCATTACAAAATCTGACCTACTGCTTAATGATTGGGTTAAATTTTGTACATATTCTGTGACTGTATCAAAATCGCCATTCGTACAATGACGTGTCATCAAAAATTTAAGATAGAGGTAAATATTTAGTTTGAAATCGGCACTGATTTAATTTGATGCCCAATTTTAAAGTATTGAATGATTCGCAAAAGCAAGAAGCTAGAAGACTATAAAGCTTATATAGTGTTGAGGTTCTAAATTTGCCTATTTCTACATTATTTTCAAAAGATGACAATGTAGAAAGTTATCTTCGCGAGGCTCACGCACACTAAAGTGCTACAAAAATTGAAACAATTATTGAAAACACACTTTAAATTGAGTTTTTTTTTACCTTAACGATGTATGGGGGCTCGATAAGTAATGATGAGTAGAATTACCCTAGTACATAACTCGTAAAATTATAAAATTTGTAGATACATTTTATTATCACAGGTCATCTCAATTGCATCGCTCCTCTCATACTTTGGTCTTTGCCTCCTTAACAAAATATCTATGGCAAAGAAGGCGGAGGGAAACTGAGAGCGGCGCAGTCCAATAAGATCCTGCCGTCAAAGGTCAATAAAATTACCAGTTGGGTATTGCCTTCCCGCCTCTCTCTTTCTCGTAAGTTCTACCGTTCGCAGCGGTGTTGTTGTTGTCGTTGGTTTTTATTTTCTTTTACGTATAGCTCTAATATCGTTCATCTGATCGAAAAATTATGTATGGCGGGTCGATTCATAATAAGTAGTAGAATATGTGTCTAGAATGTTCGAACTATCTATCTTAAAAATTGTGGAAGTTATTACGTTTTTTTTAATTTGCGGGGGAGGCAGGGGGCGTGTCAAAAATTAAAAATAAACTTGATATGCCTGCAGGTATAAGAATTATATGTTCCATACACTTCAAACCTCTAGCTCTTACCATCTCTGAGATCTCTTCGTTCATACGGACAGACGGACGGACAGACGGACAGACGGACATGGCTATATCGACTCGTCTGTTGATGCTGATTAAGAATATATATACTTTATGGGGTCGGAGATGCTTCCTTCTGCCTGTTACATACATTTGCACAAACCCAATATACTCTGTGTACCTTCGGTACAAATAAAAAGTAAATTGAACCCGATTTTAGTCTTGCCTAATCGTGCTAGATTTCTCTGGGTGTATATTTTGTTCCAAAACCAAGAAATAAAGCTCCGCAATAATTGTTTGGAATTGCAGGCGGAAAAAACTTGACCATCAAAATGTTGTAATAAATTTTGCTTCCTCTGAACTAGATGAGGTTTTCATAAATGTAATATATTGTTTTAAAATATTGCCTTGGCCTTAAATCCTTATTCGTACCTTTGACTTTAATTAAAATTAAAATTAAAAAAGTTTGATCGGTCGCAGTTCAACTGTGAATCAGACTATCTATATGTTCTACAATTTTGAATTAAATTGTATATATGGTTTTAGTGCAAAAGCCACACAGAGAAAAAACTGTTTGGTAAATAAGTTGCCGTTAACTTAAAACAAGAACGAAAAAAAGAAATAAAACAAGCATAATTTTTAGGGATGTCGAATATTTTTAAAATATCGTATAAAATATCCTCTGTTTTAAAAAAATATCAAAATGATATTTAATATATCGCTTTGAAATATCGATATATCGATGTTTTTGATATTTTTTTATTTTCCCCCTTTTCCCCAAAAAAAGTAGACCTGTGCCCCACAAAAAAAAAGAGATAGTCTGTTTTAATCAAACATATCAATATATTTCATTATATTCCATTTTACATGAATATACATATTAAGCAAACATAAATAAAAGAGATTCAAGTTTAACATAAATAAAAAGAGATTCAAGTTTTTATGTGTAATACAAATTCAGATTTCTTAGAGCCAATATTTGGCTTTCACAGATTTTAAAAATACGCGTTGCGTTATATGCAAATCCGTCATTCGGCTGCGGGTGTCACAAATGACGCATTTTATGGCGGATGCAAATCGCTCTGAAGGCACTGAACTCCCAGGTGTAATTAGATATCTGAGAGCAAGTTGAGACAGTCCCGGCATAGCCGCCTTATGCGAATTCCAGAATACTATGGGTTTACTTTCCCATGATGTTTGTGGCAAGCAATAATTTTAAGTCCATTTTGTCTCCGGTGGCTTTAAATGAGTTTGCGCTTTTGCCTCACAGATGACAGAGTGACCAATGCACGAATATGTTAAAATATCATAAAAAAATATCGCATATGCGATATTTGGGCAAAAAAAATATAGCGATATAAATATATCATTTTCTATAAAATATATCGATATATTGATATTTCGATATATTATCAACAACCCTAATAATTTAACTTAACTTAACCACCGTATAGGAAAATATAACTAACATCTAAGACGTGTGGTAACAAGTGAGTGCGATGGTGCAGTGCAATGGGACGGCTTTCCATTCGTTTTCAGTTCAAGGACCTGAGTTCGATTACGAGTCTTCCCACTAAATCCTAAATAACCTAAAACTAATTGGTGGGGTGTTGAAATGGTCCATCAAATTTTGGGCTTTAAGGTAGTAGTCTGGTAACTTATGCCTATTTTCATGACTTCTTTGGAGGGTGGTTTTTTGTAGGAAAATAAAAATCATTTATCTTGAATATTTAGAGTGTTTTTATTTACATATTGAAAATATAAAAAAAATTAATTTGAAAAAATTTAATAGTTTATTACTATTATTATTGCCACTCAAGTTGGAACCTCAAAAAAAATGCACGTGGATGGCCCGGGTGATTTTGGCTCTTGATGTTATCTGAAATGAAATATTCTTGATTATTCTTAATCTATAGACATGTCATTCTGGTCGGAACTACTGAAGTTAAATTTCAAGGGTAAATAAAAATTTTTATTTTAGCAAAGAAAGGGTTGTAAAATAAAAAGTTAGGGTCTCTCGTTAGTTCCGACGAGAACTATAAGTGTGTAGAACAGCCTGTTAAAATTTGAAAGCAATCGGTTCAGTAGAAAAAAAGTTAGGACCCGGGCCGACCATAAAAACAATGTTTTGAGAAAAACGCGTTTAAAGTTCAACAACCTTAGAGGTTGTAATCCGAGGCGCTCTAGGAAACTCGTTATAACTCCCGAAATATTTCGAATTTCTGTCTGAAATTTTCACAGTATATTCTCAAGACATTGTACTTTCAAATTAAGCAAACAAAATTTTTTCGATTTTTTGAACCCAAGTTACCAGACTACTACCTTAAGAATATAGATTTATTTTTAGAGATTCTGCCAAAACATTTGTAAGGCGGTCAGAAGTATTTAATGCCTTGTTCTCCCTCTTATCACAATCCTGCTAAGATCATTGTCTAAATATATAAATCTTTTGGTACGACTGACTGACTGATTCAGCAACGCTCAGACCAAAGGGCTAAGCCCGAAGAACTTAAGGTTGGCATGGACCTTTGTAAAGTATGTTTGTAAGCGCAAACTTAAAAAAACAAAGAAAGTCGGTCAGCCCGACTGTAATATACCTGTACTGTTTGACGAAACTAATAACTTTAAAGGTGAGGTTTTTTCAAAATCTGAGGGTGGCAACCTTCAACCATCGTTCATGGTTGAAAAACGATGTATGGGGGCTAGTACTAGTACAAACCGTAAATTATAAAATTTGTATATATTTCCATTAACAAAAACGTATCTATTTAGTCACCGGGAATCACGCGTGATTTCTGACCAGCAAATTATATCGCCCACTCAAGCAAGTTCCATTGGGAAATTACCAGTTAGCTATTGCCTTCTTCTCCGTAAGTTCTACCAATGGCAACGGTGTTATTGTTGGCGTTGGTTTTTATTTTATTTTACATAAGTCTATTCGTTCATCGATAAAAAAAATGTATGGCGGGTCGATACAAAAAAGTAGTAGAAATATGTCTAGAATGTTCGAACTATCTATCTTGAAAATTGGGAGTTATTTCTTTAAATTTGGGGGGGGGGAGGGGCGTGGCAATCAAAACTAAAGGCTGCAAGATAAGAAAGATATGTTCATAACTTCAAACTCATCTGTTAGGCTGGATGCTCAATAATATATATACCGGGGTCGGAGATGCTTCTTGGCTGTTACAACATTTGAACTGTAAATTTTAAAATCTATTCCAAAGTTGTTGAAAATGCCCAGAAACGTTTTTATATTTTTAGATTGAATTTTATCTTCGTAGTCCAGGGTAAATGGATTTTTAAGGGCCTGGCCTACTAGAATTAAATTCAATCTGAAAATACATGAAAGAACATCAGATAATTCTTTCTTAAATTTTCCATCAGATCGTATTCAGGGTTGCCCAGATGGTCCATTTTTCGCCCCCCCCAGAACCATTCGAAGGTTAAGGTCGCACACAATTTTATAAGCAACTTTTTTATGCATTATTCTTTTTATCGTTTTTACAGCCAACTTAACTGCCCGTTCGGCCGACTTTGACGCATTCATTGTGTCTGTCATTTGTGTGCTATAAAAAAGAATAAAAACAAAATACAACAACAACACAACTTTATAAAGCAAAATAAACGTAAAACACTCAAAGCGAAAAAGTGTGTCTAAAGCAGGAAAGAGGCAGAGATAGCCAAGTTATAATAAAATAAAATAAAAAAATAAACTTTGACTAAAAACTTAAATAACATTTTTGGCATTCTCTCTAAATCTCTCTCCTCTTCTTACC
Organism: Lordiphosa mommai; assembly: GCA_018904225.1. NCBI lineage: Eukaryota > Metazoa > Arthropoda > Insecta > Diptera > Drosophilidae > Lordiphosa > Lordiphosa mommai. The sequence continues at coordinate 38,685 of JAEIFT010000401.1, read as the reverse complement.
GGTTCTTGCCTGGCGAAACTCATTAAAAACAAATAAAAAAAAAGCAACACAAAAAAACAATCGAAAAGCATCATAATTTTCTCTGTTTCTGTTTGTTGAAAAAACGATGTTAAATAAATACAAAATATTGAAAGGCGTCGCTAAAAAGTGAAGAAATATATATGGCTAGAGCCCCCCACCCAGTTTTTGTGTGTAAATTTCTAAAATCAACTAAATCTTTTCGGATTTTGTATTTGAATTTGATTTATTTCGGTGCGTGGCCAAAAATAAGTAAGAAAGCAAATTTATTTAATTTATTAATTTGCGCTGTTGCGCGTGTTGCGCTGTGCGAAATGATTCACTTTATATTAAATATTTATTTCGAGCGCGTTTATGTAATACGCTTCTTTATTTCGTTTGTTTATAATTAAGAGCGTATATTTCTTAATTATTTATTTTATTATTGTTTATTTTTAAATGGGCTACAGACAATTTCCTGCACTTCAAGTGAAACAAATAAAAATGACGCAGCTCGCCGTTTGTTGTTTTTCAAATTTCAACATCATTTTGCTCTGTGTGTGTGTATAGAAAGTTAAACATTAGAATTACTGATGGTATTTTGTGTCTTTGGCCGTGAATCAAAGTCTCGTTGCTAATTGCCAGCGCCTCTAATGCAAATTTAATCCGTGTGTATTTCTAATTATTTTCGAAATCCGCAGACTGCAGGATTGATTCTGCCTACATATGTATTCACAACACACATAACTACATTTGTGTATGTAATGGCCATATAATAATTATCTCAAGCAAAATTCGCGTTCTCTCTCCAACTATGTCGTCTGCTCGACTAAATCAATATTATGCCTGGCTAATAAGGTGTTTGCCACACTGCCACATAGATACATAGAGATAGAAAGATATGTTTGTGTATATATGGATAGAAATCCAAATGCATTTGCCAAACCACCAGCTGTCTGCTGGTCAAATGAGAAAATTACTCTTTGATAATTGCCATTAAATATTACTTATATAAAGTGGATAATTATAATAAGAAATGGTGATGCAATGAATGCTATTTAAATGGATAGTGGACACTTAAATTAAAGGATGGCTAATGAATGTTGCTAAACCATTATAAATAAATAAATGTTAAAGAAATCATTATTTAAATATTCACTTAAAAATATAACCTTTTTTATTTAGTTTTTATTAGCTTTTAAATACAACAATATTTCCTTAGTTTTTTTTTAAGTAAAATAAGATCCACTTAGGTTAACATAGATTCCATTTATGTGCTGTTAAGCGCAACAGTACTTCTCAGCTCCGTATGGGTACAATGTAAATTACTTCTGCTTCCTCTTTCCACAAATTTTGTATTAACTTGGCGTCACTCAAAATGTTTGTTTAAGTGGAATACAGAACATGGCAGCATATTCCGATTTTTTTTTACTTTTGCTTACTTGAACGTTAGTTCACTTTAGTGAGCTGTTCAAACCCTTTAAATGTGTTTGATTTGTACAAGTTTTTTAAGGCCATTGAAGACACGAAGATTTCATTAAACCGATAACAGAGCATCGGGTACATTTGTACCCCATAAAACTTTCAACGCAAGATTTAAGAATATTTAAACATTAATGATTTTCTGCTTTGTTAATATTTAAATTACGTAATAATTCTATAAATATAAATACGTAAATATTTGCTATACGTTTTTGGGGTACAATTGTACCCCCGTGGAAACAGTTAGTACAGAAATGGAACAGCTGTTTTCTGTAAAACTCAAATCTATTTTGAGGACTTTAAAAATTGAGAAAATGTTACGTATAAAAAATTCCCGACAAGTGATGGCTGTAAATTAAAAAAAAACGATCTTGGCCTTGCTTCGTATGAATTGCTTGTATTTTTTGTTCATCACGCTGGAGCGGGTAAATCAATTTAAGCATTTTTATATTATTTATTTACAAGGCTGCAAACCGGTCCGGAACCGAAGCCCAGAGAACCGATTCGGTTCGAGTTTTATGGATTACCCGAACCGGACCATGAACCGAACCTCTTACATTTTTGAACCCTCGAACTCGTTCTGACCATTTATTTAACAAAAAGGTTCGATTCACGATATGAAGTAATTTTCCATCGAATGAAATTCTTAATAAAACTTAAAATGACTCTACTTCGGGCTACGAAACAGAGAAGTAAAATGAAATGAACAAATATAAATTCGGCCAATCATTTTGAAAATTCCTTTAACAATTTTTGAAAAGGTCTTAAAAACAAAGACTTGCAAATATAGAGATTACTATACTACATATTTCAGTAAGGTACCAGTTCAACCAGCATTCTGAACTCTTAAGTTTGTTGTTTGGAATCTAAGAGCTAGACAATCATCATCAGGAAGATAAAATGCCAATAATCCCCAAGTTAAACGATTGTATGTTGGATTATTTTAGATTAGAACGATTGCTGGCGTTTCACCCAGCGTACTTAGGCCATTAGGATTTGGCCCCTTGTGATGTGTCCAAAATGATTTTGAAAATGAGATTAACCATATTTTATAGGCTTGGATGAAACCAGATATATGGGTCTAGGAGTAGTTTCAGCAGTGACGTCTATTAGAAGATTTGAGATGTATGTTGGATTGAGGCAGAAACAGACGAATTGAGAGAGGGACTCTTTCTCTTTCTTGTCTTTTAGACTCGATACCTTGGATAGCATGAAGTTGGCTATGTCTTGCCATTTCTGGTTCAAGGGTATTTCATAAAACGAGCCTGAACGTTGCCATAGGCATACCTGCGTTCTGCATATCGCGAGTTTTCCTGCTTCGCAGTTGCCTAGATGTCCCAATCGTTTTTATATCGAATTGCACAATACCAAGTTAAGCTTCTTACTTGCAGCCTGGCTTTCAGAAAAATTATAATTTTACATAAGGTTTTCCTTATTTGCGGCTTAATCTAAGCAAGTGTTAAACAGACTTATTTATTTTTCTTGATACCAATTGAAACGTTTAAACAAGTCATAAAAAAAATAAATTTAATTTTTTTAAATAAATTTTAAATATAATTTTTTTCCACGCGAACCAAGGTTCGAACTAGAGGATGGGGAGAACTATCGATAGTTGGGAGCTATCGAGTCGCCATCGATAGTAGCCCTCCACCATCGATAGTTTTAGATAGTTTTCTTTAACCATCCAGCCAGCTTTAACCATCAATAAATTGGTAGCTCTTAAAAAAAGTACAAAATTAGAGTTGATTAGTCAAATTAATCTAAGTGTATCTTTTGAACTGACTCGTAGGGGATAACCCTATATAGTTTGCATGCATGAGCCGTTTCGTGTCCATTGTGCTGATTATAATAAACTCTACCGAGTAATTAGCTTAGAAAAATCTCTTCCAGGAATCAAAACCTCTTTTTTATTGCATTTAGCCCGTAGTTTGCTTTAATTTAGTGTTTTCCTACGCGTTTTCGTGTCACACGTTTGTAGCTGAGCATCACGGCCGTAGCGACTGCTACTTTGCCTGGGGTTCGCGCCTAACTGGTTTCGGCTTGGTGACGCTTGGGCCACTTGAAGATTCCAAAAATACGATTTACAGAATTATTTGAATGCAAGCATCAGAGTTTCTTTAAAATGATATGATACATATATATAATCGGAATCCAGAACCCAATATTAATGCCAAAGTTTAAACCAAAAGTGATGGAAGCAAATTTTAAGTTAGTTTTTTTTAATAAATTATTTAAAATTTATGCATTTTTACCATAAGCGTTTAAGTTACCAAACTATCGAAAACTATCGTAGACTATCGATGGTTTTCCAAAAACTATCGTTGACTATCGATAGTTCTCCACCTCTAGTTCGAACCACAACCTGGGGTTCAGGGGTTGCAGAAACCGGTCCGCGAACCGAACCTATAGATTCTTCCCGGGTTCGAACCCCCGAACCGAACCTCATCTAAAACTAAGGAGGGTTGCAGCCTTTTTTATTTATATAAAATTACCTAAAGTATAGCAATGTTTTCTAAAACGAATTTATAAACGCATTAAAAATCAATTTGAATTTGATTGATTCTCTTACAAATGTACTGGGGTACAAATGTACCCCGAAGATGGACTACGTTGGTTTTTGTCTTTAGACAGTTTTAGGGTTAAACGTTTTATTTTTTGATATACTTTGATCTTTATCTATATCTTTTGTTAAGCCGAACCGCAAATTTGCCCTACCCTGTATTCACTTGACCTAAATTAAAATGATCAGTATATGGAAAATAATATAAAAGAACACAAATGGATTTCATTTCTTCTCAACTAAATATTCAAAATGAACTAAATACATATTTTCTAAATTAGTCTTAAAATTGTGACGATCTTCTTAATGATCTGCTCGAATTTGAAACAAAAAAGTTTTGCTCCTTTAATTCGGAATTTTGAGATACAATAATAAAAATCGGGAACAATTAAAAGTTTTTATCAAAAAAGTCATTATTTAACAGTTATATTTTGCGTTTTTATAATAAAACTTGGGAAATAACAATTATTTTTGGATTTTTATTTTAATGCTCGGAAATACCAATTATTTTATGATTTTAATTTTATTACTCTGTTCATAACAGTTATTTTTGATTTTTATAAAAAAATTTTCATGATAACAGTTATTGATGACTTTTATAAATAAAAGTCATTAATAAAAATTATTCAAAGACTTTTATTTTAAAAGTCATAGCATAAAAAGTCATTTGCATATATCGCAATGATAGAGCCATTGAGGACCAAATCGTAAACATATACTTGATCAACTCGGCAAGAGTAACGACCCACTTCGTATTTTGTTTTTTAAGCCAATTGACATAGACATCGACTTAATGAAATATTGGGAAGAAAAATTCGCTTTTTCCCATTTGTATCAACTGAAAGGTTGTCAACAGCGTGCCCGTGCTCAAGTAAGTGTAGAGAGAGGATTTTCTGCACTAAAATTGGTATTGACACACTTGAGATATAATTTGTCTTCCGAATCCTTGCAAAAGATTTTACTAATAAAATTAAATAATAAATAAAATTTTAATTTGATGTTACTCGAACTAGTTAAGCTGATTAAGATTATGTTTTACAAGTTTTTCCTCAATGGCTTTATTATTGCGATATATGCAAATGACTTTTATGCTATGACTTTAAAATAAAGTCTTTGATAATTTTTATTGATGACTTTTATTTAAAAAAAGTCATCAATAACTGTTATCATGTAAAAAAATGTATAAAAATCAAAAATAACTGTTATGATCAGAGTAATAAAATAAAAATCATAAAATAATTGGTATTTTCGGAATTTGTAAAATAAAAATCGAAGAATAATTCTTAATATAAAACTTTTATATAAAAATTGCAATATAACTGTTAATTTCTTTTTAACTGTTACCAGTAACTGTTATATCCGGTCCCTGATAAAAATAACTAAAGTATTTCCTTTATTTTGTGTCATTCATTTAAAGGCAAGATAAATTTATAGTATTTCATCTAAGCTTAGAAAAAAGATTTTAAAAATAAACTTAAAGCTTAATCTTGAAACTTCTCTCCACTTTTCTATCTATTCCTCGTGGATGCCCTGAAAATTCCTTTTCGTCTCGAAAAATTCCCAAAAATCGGGCATGTTATTGAGTTACCCAGCAATTTAAATTCTGAAAAATTTGCTTAGCTTATTTTGCATTTGCCTCTCTGTAATGAATCACGAAGCCCGAAACACAGACTGCACTTTAATAAGTTTGCAATTGGCATTTAACTGTAATTTGTATTAATTACACGTTCGCAACTCAAAGTCTATCTATTGCATACATTAAGGTTCCCCCCCCCTCCACCTTTCTATTTTTCAGAAAAAAAAAAAACAATCCAATATGCATTTTCAAAGTTGGCTCGACTTTCGACTCAACTTTCGACTGCGACTCCGACTCCCACATGGCCTGCAACTCAAACAGCAGGCCAAAGCCCAAACCCAACCATATTTGTCTAACCTGGGCACATACACACACACACACATACGCTGCACATGCTGCTCCTCTATTTACCCAGGGCCCGAGTGCATCATGCTGCTGCTGCTGCGCTCTGTTTTAGAGACTGTGGACCACCCCTCTCTCTCTCTTCTATGCTATTCAAAAAATTTAATGGCATTTTAAATAAGAAATTACACAGCCCGTGCATATTTCATAAGATTTTCGTATGGCCTGGCGATGGCAATGGCGATGTTCGACGCGGCGGCTCAGACTGAGTTCGACTGAGAGAGAGAAAGCCTCGACTCGACTAGCCTCGACTCCCCAAAGTATCAAATGGAAAAAACAGTGAGCGAGAGCCGTGGCCCAAAAGCAAAGAAAAGCGTGCCATGGCTGCAAAATAGTTGCAAATAAAAAGAAAATGGTGTCGAATAGAAACATACCCTCTAGCATTTGGTTGGGGTTAAGCTTTGGCCTCAACTAGGCATACCTTGCCATATCAATGGGCATCAGGTCTAAAAATAATGGCGGAATGTTAGCTGTAATTCTTGTTTTATATGGATGAGTGGTTGGGGTAGAAGGGGGGGGCACGCTAGAAAAGTTGTGTGTTACCTTTTTGCATAGCTTTGAATTTTTGCTAAGTAACATGGCGAGGGGCCATTCATTTAATATTTATGTCTCTCTAAATATTAAATATTATTTCAAGGGTTTACTGTCTGAGTGTGTGTGTGTGTGGAGTGTGTGCGTTGCAGTTTGCACTTTGCTTTAGCAGGCTTTGTGTAGGCCTTTGAAGTCTTCGATTGGCAAAAAAAAAGTGTAGCATACATTTGTGCGCTTGACCAAAATGTAACCAGTTTGCTTCCTGCTTGGCCTGCCGGGCATTTATTTATATATTTAAAACTGTGTTGATGATGATGATGATGATATGGGGGCGCGCTCTGGCCTGGTTGCTTAAACAAGTTTAATATTTAATGACTGTGTGCAGCCGTTTTAACACTTTGTAGACGCTGCTTTCTGTCTTGCTCTGCTCCCGCTTTCAATCAGCTCAAAGGACACGCAAGGCTCGCGCCCACGTCATTACAGTAACAAACAATGTGTGTGTGTGTGTGTGTGTGTAAGCTTAGTTGCTCATATATTCTCATTATTCTGCATGCAAAAAACAATAAATTACTATTTGCAAAAGGTTAATTTTTACTTGGCAAACTACAAGCTAACAAAAATTACATGAGAAACGACTGGAAAAAGTTACAATTGCTCAACAACAACAACAACAACAACAGCAATGAACAATGGCCAAAGTAAATAGCGTAAAAAAACAACAACAACTGCCCACAGGAACATATTTTTGTTTGTATGCGTTTTGGGTGCTAAGAGATGAGCACGTGAGTCCACTTTACTTTTTTTTGTTCCATTTTGAGTGCTTTTTGAACTTTTAACAAAAATTGAAATCATGATTCCATTTAGTTATTCTTGGTGTTTCAGAAATCAGATTTGGTGATCGGTAGAAGACTACTGCTTGGAAACTTGTGTTGAAATATGTTGGAATTAAACAAAATTAGATATTAGTCTGGATGTCACTTTAGCCACTTCCAACCAAATTATAATTCTCAGTTGCCACAAAATGTATTTTTATTGAACATTTAATGGTTTCAAGTGTCACCGATTTCAAATTAAATAATCGAATTTCGAAGCACCTCCCTTCAGTTAATAATTCAACCATTCATGACTGATTTTAGTACCCCATTCAGTTCCACCCATAAAACTCATAGATTTCAGAACTTAAGTCAGAGATGTACTAAAATCTATGCCTAATAGATGTGAACGTCCTGAGGTAGTATGCCGTGCCGAGTGATTGATTTCGTTCTAAGGTTACTTTCGAAGTATTGATTAATAACTCAAATCCAAAAACCAAACTGAAAAAGCTCTTATGATTTTCTCTCCAGAATTTTTTTAAAAAACACTCATAACACAGCACAACAATCAGAAGTGCCGAAAAGCAGTTTTGACAGTTACACTTATGTGTATTACAAATTGCTCAGGCTCAGGCCCAAAACTTATATCTCAAAATAAAATAAAATATATGAAATTCAAGGGCTGTTCAAAAAGTTATTGGCCTGCCAATTAAGGGCTCCAAAAAAACGGTGTAGAGGTGGAGCCATGATTCCAGGACTCCAGGTTATCGGAAATGAATACGGTAAATGAGGTTATGATCAGAATTAATGTAATTCTGGCCCGTACCTCAATCATATTTTTCAATATGTTTTTAAAAAATTAGCTGCATTAAAAAAAATATTTGATTTTTTCAAGTTTTTTGTGTAGTTAAAAAAAAATAGTAAAAAAAATGGTTTATCTCTTGATTAAGATACGGGCCAGAATTTCAAATTCTGCGTCAATTGATTCTAAACATTGCTGATCGGCTTAGTAGAACTGGCGCAATCATGGCTACTAGGTCAAAAAAAAAATTTTAAAAAACAACGTTACATATACTACTTTAGCGAGAACATTGCACCACTAAAATGGCAATATCTGCTAAATAAAATTTTTTAATATTTTGAAGGGGATTTAAGGCGAATGTCCAAGCTATAATAATAATGCAAATAGAAGAAATCAAAAATTTTTTTTCAAAGGTAAAAGACCCCCTTAGGACTTATACGCATGATAGTTCGATATGTTTTAAAGCCTACTGTCAGGTAAGAAAAATCTTACAAATGTTAGGTGTAGGATCCAATTGGTCCATACTTTCATACAAAATAACAAATTAATCTTATTCTTTTTAACTAATTTCGTTCAATACTTTCTGATTATTATTAATTTATTATTGAGGTAAATGTTCAGTATGTAACCCTTACGCCCAAAAATTATTTTTTAAAAAGCCTTCGATGGACCGCGAATTATCAAGAATTATCGTGCAGAAACTATTTCCCGGAAAGACATGTTCTTTTTTTAATTGAATTTTATAGTTTGCTGTTTTTGCCCATACAAAATATATGTTGATCGAATATGCTTTTCAAATTTGGTTTGATTTTAAATATAAATTTACTGAGCATTTTTTATTAGTTTGATATTTTACCTTCTTTTTTAATTGATTTGATTTTTGATTTCCACTATGAAAATTGCGCGTGACATTAGATAAAACTTTCTGAACTCTTTTTCCACACCACCAATATGAGGTAAAGTTCAAGGCGCGTTTTTTATTGTGGTTTTCCCAGAAGGCCTAGTCCACATATACTATACAATGTGAGATGGTCGCTGTAAAATTAATGTGATGTGTGTGTTAATGGACGTACAAATATAGTTCTACCATACACACCAGCACAGATGCTACGCTTATGATCATTTTCCATCTTCCACATCATCCTTCTCATTCTCCACATCATCCTCTTCCATCTAGTTTTTTTAAACTTTATAAATGACGAAGACAGACAACGACTGTAAGAAAAAACATACACACCGCGCACACAGGATACGCTTGCTTATGAATCTACTTCTGAATCCTCCTGAGCGTCCTCCGCTTCCCTCTCTTCTTCGGCCTGTGTAGTTTGTTAGATGTGATGAATACACTACAGACGAAAACAAGTGTAAGTTTGCGCCGCAGGAAAATTTTTTTTAAAAAAATCGCGCGATTTTTTTTTAATTATTTTCTGCGGCGCAAACTTTTTCGTCTGTAGTGTTATTATTAGCTTACCTCCGAGAAATGGACATCTTCATTAATTAAATTTCCCTTCCTTGGATCATAAAGACGTCCAATGGCCATTAAAATCTCATGTATTCTCTCTCCGTGTGTTTTAAAAGACTTCAGAAAATTAATTAATCACTAAGGACTACGAATTGAAAGTTTGCAATCGATTCCACACTTGGGACAAATTTTTCCAAAAGAATGACATTATGTTGCGATAAAAATTGGAGCAATTCGTCTGTGCTCATTTCAAAAAGGGAAGTACAATTATACTTGCACCCAGTACACACGTTCATTTTCACTAATAGTCAGCAATTACAGAGAAATTAATTACCCAATATAAATTATATTCTGAAAGCATATGTGATCAACATATATTTTGTATGGGTAAAAACGCAAACTTTAAAATTCAATTAAAAAAGACCATGTCTTTCCCGGAAATAGTTTCTGGATGATAATTTTTGATAATTGTTGAAGGCTAATTTTAAAAAATATTTTGGCTTAAGGGTACATACTAACATTTACCATTATTGATTATTGTTTGTCGCCTATCTATCAATCAATGAAGAAAATGTAAATATTTTTTTCATTTTCTTTAGTTTTTTAAGACATAGTTTTATCGAAAAAAATTCAATATATTTACTTTTTTCGAAGTTTTGAGCTAAATTTCTCGAAAACAAAAAACTTTAAGCTCGACTTATAAGTTGACTTATTTTTAGGCCTTTTTATAGACAGTATAGGCCAGTATAGACGGAAGCTATGGCGAAATGTGTGAAACCACTGACCAAAAAATGGACTTTATAAAAAACAGAAAATTGGAAAATTATTCAAAAAAATTTGAAACATTATTTGTTCCTCCATTGACAGCCCATTTCTATTAAAAAACTAGTTAAAGCGCTGCAGTCGATTGCCCCGACTACGAATACTACGAAATATTTTTATACACTCTCACACACGTGAACCAAACTTCGTTGTTTTTCAACCGATCTTATAGCGAGTTTCAGAATAGATAGATATTAGGAATAATATATTTAAAGACATCTGTGTGTTACATAATATTGCCACAACTACATGAGACCCTTTTTACACATTTTTATGGGAACAGGGTATACAAATTTTATTGACCAAATGGGGTTAACCTTAAAGCAGAGTATACGGTGTAGAATCAAGTCTTACGAATTTAAAAAAAATGTTAATTGTTGAAAAAATTTTGCAACTAAATCAAGTATTTTTATACTTATCGTACACTTGACAGCGTTTGTTCGTGATTCATGTACAAAATTCTTGATTTTTTTGGTAACTGTCGAAAAAGTTGAAAATATTTGTCAAAATAAACTTGATGAGCAAAAAAAAAAAGTTATCTTAGCTAAATGTATATATCAGGGACCGAAAATAACAGTTATGGAACTGAAAAAAATTACTACGAAATATGGATCCCCTGATAAAATGGAGTACATGAATCTTCATAATTTTGAATGGCGAGTCCTTAAATGTAATAAATTTTTATTTGCAATTTTATCACAAAAAATTTTTAAATTGTTATATTCAGCCATGCTCCCACTTTCACTTTCGCAAACTTTTTGCGATTTGAAACCGGTTTAAGGAGCAAATTAGGACTCTAAATCGCAAAAAGTTTGCGAAAGTGAAAATGGGAGCATGGCTGATTATAATTTTTTAAATAAAAATTTTGTTTTTAACCGTTAAATGGTAATTTTTATATAAAAATTTTTGAATAACAGTTAAAACTAATTTTTATTATAAAAATTTAATTTAATTTTTATTTTGTAATTTTTATAATAAAAATTAATTTTTAATTGTTATAAAATTTTTTTTATTATACAAATTTTTATAAAAATTACTAATCTAGTAGGTTTAAGTAAATCTTGTATCCTTCTATCAAAGATATTCTATAATTTACAAACGCTTACTAGATATGTAATTTTTATAAAAAATTTTATAATAAAAATTTTTATAACAATTAAAAAGTAATTTTTATTATAAAATAAAAAAATAAATTTGTATAATAAAAATTAGTTTTAACTTTTTATATAAAATTATTTAACGTTAAAATTGTATTTTTAAAATCATAGAATAACGATTATTTTTAAATTTTTATGTAAAGATTAGAAAATAATTGTTATTTCAAAATTTTTATCCAAAAAGTTATAACAGTTACGGTCCCTGGTATATATTTTCAGTTTTTGATTGTTTAATTTCAAGTTTGGTAAATTTTCTTCAAATTGTTCCCTCACCACTTTGGTTGACTAAGGTACTATTGTGACTATGATTCACATTTATTTGTTTTCACAAATTACATTTAACCAAGAATACAAGTTTAAAATGTTTGCTTTTTTATTTTAGTTTCCATGAAACATTTTTTTGCTCAACTGTTTTGTTGATAATTATTTCAGCCACTTTCTTTCTTTTATCACGTTGCCATCTCTTAACATTTTGCCACATTTTGTGGCCACACTTTGCTTGATGTGGTTCACTTGATAGCAGCAGTCCGCCAACTCTGAGTTTTTCAGGGGGTAGACAGGACAGGAGGCGGACAAGGCAGGAGGAGGGCAAGTAAGACAGAATTAGGAGGGCACTTGGAAACGCGCGGTATTTTTAGGGCTCGGTTCGCTACATTTGAATGTGTTTTTTTTGTTGTAGTTGTTCTTCTTCTTTTTGTGCTGTGGCTGTTGCAATTGTTGTTGTTGTTGTTGGTTAGTTGGCAACTTGACACACCTCAATGCACGTTGCACTCAACACTTGGCGTATAATTATTTATTGCATTTAAATTATTGTACCCATTGTAGTTGTTATTGTTGTTGTTGTAGCAAACAAACAAAACTTTCATTGCAGGGCCCAGGAGAGTGAGTGAAAGAGAAATAGAGAAACACAGAAGCGAGCTTCATGCACTCGCACTTGGCTTTATGATTACTACAATTATTGTGGCAGTTGTTGTTGCTTTTATTGTACTGACACATTGCCTCTGCTTTTACTCCTTTGCAATTGCTTGAAATAAAAATATACATAGAAAGAAATTACCTGAACTCTAGTTCCCCCACCCTCCACCAACAACTTCAGCTCCAGTTCCAGGGTCCTTTCTACCACCCAACGTTCGCGGCAAAATGTGTTTTTCACATTATTTCATGAATAATGCATTGGGCCAATATGCATATTTTATGTGAATTTCGTGCAATAAAATACTATTAAATATTTAGTTGTTTCTGCCACTGCCAAACCACCAGAGCGAAAGCTTCTTTTCCTTTCCTTTACTTTACTTTTGGATTGTCTTGTTGTTGCGATTTGGATACACCTAGGGAGTTGAGAATAGTCAAAGTTTTGGGTGCAACTATAGAAAAGAATCAGCTAAGTATGAATTGAAAATAACTTTAAATTTGTTTATAATTTTTAATTAAAAAATTAGAATTAATCAATATTGTTTTATTTGTTATATTCAAAAAAAATTTTAAAAACTTTTTTATTCAAAAAAATATTTAATCTTTAAATTGGAATTTTGTTGGTTTCTGCTCAATTATTAATATCATCAGAATTATTTTAAGTTATGAACTTAAAATTTGGGTGGAGTTGGTTATATAAGGTTAGACATTTTTCTGCTTCAAGACTTGTTTTGTACCATATAGAACCGATTCCAAAGTAGTTCAAAACTATAGCTTAGAAATTTTTTAAGCTATCAATATAAAGTACGAATTTTCCACTTACAAAAACGGTTTGAAACCAAATTATACCAGCCTTAAAAAGTGGTTAAGATCCATATATTAGAAACAATATTTGAGCTATAATTTTTAAAATTCAGTGTTTAGGTTGTTTCATTGCAGTTAGATCTTTTCTAGAGCCATATCTCAGAAATTATTGAAAATTCGTTTTCAACACTGTTTTTTAACACTATTTTAAAGCTTGTTTTCAACATTGCTCCAACACAGTTTTCTAACACTGATTTCCAACACTGATTTACAACATGGTTTTTTTACACTGTTTTCCAACACTGTTATTCAACATTGTTTTCTAACCAAGGCTGCAAACCGGTCCCGGACCTGAACCCCGAAAAACCGGTTCGGTTTGTATTTTCCGAAGTTTCCGAACCGGACCTTGAACCGAACCTTATACATTTTTGATCCCTTATACCAGACCACTTATTAAAAAAGAAGGTTCGGCTCATAATATAAAGTAATTTTTCAAACAAAAGAAATTTTTAATAAAAGTATTTAAAAAGAAGGTCTATGAGAGCAATAGGAAGCAATGAGCATATATCAAATAAAAACTCCGTCAATGATGTTATAAATAGAAGTTGTTTTCAGATTAAATTAAATCTAATAGCCAAGTAAATGGTGTTAGCAGAAGAACTGTTCTGATCAATGCATAGGAATGCAATTTACGTAGCCTACTTTACTCTTGTGTTTAATATGATACTTAATGAAGCTTTTCCAAATGATGTTATCAAGATCCCCAAAAGTGTGCTAAATAATAAGAGCAGTTTTATTAAGCTGATTAGGGATCAATTGTTTCTGCTGAACGCGCCCAATGTTTTGTTAAAGAGCCTTTTTCTGATTTGAACACTGCAATGAGCAGGCCATTTTGTGATTTTTGTTGCCTTTTCAACACATTCCCCCTTGTCTACTAGATTAAATTCAATCTTCTAAAATCCGATGTCTAGTTATAAATTTCTTCGAAAATTTTCTAAGAGAACCAACATAAATTGACCAATGTTTTCAAAGTTTGGAAAGGTCTTAAAACCTGTTCCAGGTATCAGTTGTACAAGCATTTTCAACACTAAAGATTGTTCTTTCTTATCTAAGAAGTTAGTAGAGATGAAAGCCTAAACAAACAAACAATCCTAGATATCCCAACCGATGTCAAAAGTAGGTCGATTCGGGACTTTTTTCCTAACCAAGTAGGTAAGAATTCTCAAATTCCGGAATTCTTAGAATTATTTAAAAGTTTTTTTCGACCTCTGGTATTAAAATGATGGTAATCCCAGAAATTTACTCAAAAGAGAGAAGCGTTATAATCTCAATGAGCGTAGCGTCATTTCTTTGTTCAAGTGAACCGCGGTTCGAACTAAAACCTGAGGTTCAGTGGTTCTAAGAACCAGTATATAAAGATTCCTCACGAATTCGAACCCCCGAACTTAAGCTCCTTTTTGGAGGTTTACAGGCTAGTTTCTAACACTGATTTTACCCCTACTTTACATCACTGTTTTCCAACACTGTTTTCCAACACTGTTTTCCAACACTGTTTTCCAACACTGTTATCCAACACTGTTTTCCAACACTGTTTTCCAACACTGTTTTCCAACACTGTTTTCCAACACTGTTTTCCAACACTGTTTTCCAACACTGTTTTCCAACACTGTTTTCCAACACTGTTTTCCAACACTGTTTTCCAACACTGTTTTCCAACACTGTTTTCCAACACTGTTTTCCAACACTGTTTTCCAACACTGTTTTCCAACACTGTTTTCCAACACTGTTTTTTAAACATTATTTTCCAACACTGTTTTCCAACACTGTTTTTTCTTAAACATTCTTTTCATAAGTGGCAAAAAACTTCAAGTGAGATGAATAATATTACAATTTGTGATATCATGCTAAAGACTTGCATTGCATGATTAAATACAAAATTGAGATAAGATTGCATATTAAAGTAAATTTAGTTATACCGAAATAAATATTTCATCATGTTGAACTATTGTTCTAAATGATAAATCATCAGCTAGCTAACATTAGTCACCATATATCAACAGCCAATTGACTCACGCCTTCGCCCACATCTGCCCAATGCACTGAGTGTGTAGGGGGCGAAGTGTTGAACCTTTTGAACCTTCTTCCCCCACACAAAGTCGCATAGTAGAAAACATATAATAAAATATTACGAGCGCTGCTCAAAAATGTTTAATTAATTAAATTTTCAATTCCCCGCCAGCAGCAGCAGCAACTACAAAAACAACAGCGTCGACGCCAAGTCTTCTCATCTCTCAACAAAAACAAATTTGAAGCGTGCGCGCATTCAACTTTCTTTCAACTCATTTAATTTAATTTGCGGCGCTTCGCTGCTAGCGTCTTCAGCTGCTGCTGCTGCTGCTTCTTCTTGCCAATTACTCATCGTGTGCACGCCCCATTCACATAATAATTTATTTAATTAACTTTTCCGTTGCTACAAATTTTCTATAAAAATTTATTGATTTTTGTTTTCCTCGCTCTCTGTCAAAAGGAAAGTAATATTTTTCCATATCTATGTGTATGTGTGTGTGTTATGTTTGTGAGTTGGTAATAAAATATAAATTTATAACACGCCCTCACACTGCCCTTCACCGCCTTTCAGCAAGCCTTCAAGTTTTCACTACATCGCGAATGCCTGCCGCCCCTTCCCCCCTCCCTGTCAGCTATAAAACCCGTTGGATTCTAATGCAATTTTAATTTTATTTTTCAAGCGCGCACATAAACTCAACACCTCCCCCAAAAAAAAAAAAGAAAACCCTTCTCACACTTTTCTCTTTGGTACTAAAAACTTTCCTGGTAGTTTTCTGTTTCTTTTTTTTTTTTTTTTGTTTGTATATTTCTTATATTATATAACACTTTATTTATTATTCATTTTCGATTCGTGTTTTAGTCGTGGGTTGGCGTCTCAAGTTTGTTATTTCTCTTGTCTGCAAGTTGCTTACCGCAACCCTCAAACTTCCTGTGTCCCCATCCCCCTCCACCCCACACATATATATATCTATCTAGTATTTCCAACTTTCTCAAGTTTTTGCTGAATTGTGTGCGATTTGTTCTGAGCGCCTGTTACCTTTTAGCCTTCACTACTACTACTACCAACTATTCCTGTTCTCTCTTTCTCTCTCTCTCTCTCTCGGTCGCTGTTCTCATTCATTCATTCATTTATTTATATTACTCAGCCAACCGCACGCATGCCCCCTTCACACTTTCGTCCCGCCACCGCGTTGTCTTCATGTATATCCTGCTGCTGCTGCTGCTGCTGTTACTCCTGCTACCGCTCAGGGCCGCGCCTTGTCGTCGTCGTCGTCTTTCTCGTTTTATAGTTTTTGTGCTCATGCCATTCATTAATTTTATAAGAAGCAATGCCTGGCATAATAAATAATTAATTTAAACGCTGCTTCACACAGCCTTCGGAATAAGGTAGAGAACGCACCAGTGAAGTTTTGTCGCCAGTTTTCCTAGACTACCAGTAGATCTTAGGGTTGCAAAAGCTCTAAAATTATGCAAAAATTTAATTATTCACAAGCTGTAAAATTTTAAGAAAATTTATGCCTAAAACAAACAAGTTAGAAAGTAAGTAATACCTTTTGAATAGAGCATCGATGTGTTCTCAAACATTGACGGTCTGGAGATTTGATTTTTCAAAGCTCTTATTAAAACTTTGCTTGAGCTTCAATTGGAAAGAAATAAATAAACAATGTCAGAGCATCAATGTTTCTCCAGCTCTTCTTACGGGTATAAAAAACATGAAGCCTTGTGTAAAATTCTTCGACGCTCAGATATAGTTTTAGTAATAGTTTATTAATAATATTCAAAATATATAGTGTTCTTCAAGCCCGCGTTTCAATTTCGTTTTTTGTCCGCGTCCGACCAATTTCGATCTCGTCTTTTTCCAGTATGACCAAATCTTCTTCTCAATATAATGCTTAAGTAGAATACCAAATTAACACTAACAATTTTATCGATTACAAATTGATTACATTATTTCTTTCGATAATTTGTAAGTTTGAATTCAAATATTTTCAGTTATTATAGAAATCTTTACACCTTGATCCAATTATATATTGCTAGTAAATATTAGCACGCTGCAGCAGAAAAACTGAGATCAAACTTGGGAAATAAATATACATCAATACACCAAAACATCGTTGACACAATACCTAAGCTCGTTCGATACGTATTTATAGCCCTTATCGATATATCCACAAGTATGGCTAGAGATCTTAAGCCGGCCCAATCACCCTTGCTAAAAATAAAATACTAATAATGCATTTATGCATTTGGTCAACAAGTGATTCTAGCTGTAAGATACATTTCGAACAGAGCAAAAAAAAAGAGCTTGCTAGCCACTCATTAAGTAATAAGCTCAAAATAACATAATCATATATTAAGTTAAGTATAATTTCTCATCTTCTTCATAGCTGTGAGTGAGTGAGAAGCTTGATTTTAATCAGAGATTAAAACACGAATTTTGGAAACGATTAAGGTTTCGGTTATAGCCGATCGCTCTTTTTTCGGTTACGGTTAAGATTACGGTTATTAACCTTTTTTCTTTCGGGTTTCGGTTACGGTTATAAAATATTGACAATCGCAACAAGCTAACGCACAGTGGCGCCATTTGAATTTTTTCGTTTCAAAAATCATAATTCAAATGACATATGATAGATAATTGTTCAACCTATAAAATGAGTGGTCTACTAGATGCATAATTATGGGTTATCAAAGTCAAAATTTTGTGAAAAAAACCGGGCTAATATTTGAAAATAAATGTTAAATGGATGTACATCAATTCATGATGTTGGTACTCGCCCCAAAAACAAACTGAGTACATCCAGAAATTTAACATAAAGTACATTTTAACTGAGTATCGATTAACTATATATAGAAATTAGCTACCTGATTTATGGAAAAGGCATGGCTGAGTGGATAGGCTTGACGCCTTGTTTTTTTGATATGCTTGTTAGAACCGGGTAGTGGTTGTTCTTTTTTCCTTTATTGTTTTTTTTTTTTTTTATGTTTATGTTTATGATTATACTTAAAATTGCCGTTTCTTGTAGAGTAAAACAGGAATACAAAGCTTATGCAAATTTTTGGATGTCATCCAAATTTTAACATGACATTAGAGTTAACATGTAAAGTTAACATTGATGGAACTTTTTGTAGTGGAACAGCAAAATTTGTTGATGTACATATATGTGGCAGTGGAAATAGGCTATTAAAAACATTGTTTAAATTTTTTATGTTTCTTTTTTAAAGTTTTTATGTTGGAAAAATATTATCCCAATATTTACGCAAAAACTTAAATATTATTTTTCGATTTTTTTAAAGAAAATTATTTTTTTAATGTTTTTTTCAAAATAATTTTTAATAATTATAAGACAGGAAATATCTTATAGATTAATAATTTTTAAACTAAAACTAGTAGATTCAAACTCTTTTCGTGACTTCACATGCCGCTGAGATAAAAAGTGGATTGGAAGATTGGGCCAACATTTTGAAGAGGCCCTAATTTTGCCATGTCTTTTTTACCTATTTTACCTCGGCTGAGGAAGGTAGCAGGATCTTTTTTAATTACTTAAAGGAATTATGAAAGATTTTTTTTTTTGAAAATATGGCAAATACACAAAAATATATATTTATTTTTTTTTATTTTCCAATCAATAGTTGAAAAATAGTAAAAAAAAATTTATAGTTTTTTAAAAGCGATTTATTTGGAGAAACAAACAGCAAACAGTAATTTTTTTTTAATGAATATATCAATCAGTAGAAAAAAATATTGACGATTCGTTACCTAGTTTTCAAGATATTCAACCTGAAAGCAGACCAAATTACCTAAAGATTGAGTGTTTTATTTTAAACTAAAACGAGAAGGCAAAGCTAGCTTCGACTGTGCCAAAGTTTTAATAAACTTGAAAAACTTTACTCCAACTGATTTAACCTGTAAAATATATATAGGATATAGATATCAGATATTAAAAAATTTTAAGTCATTGATAATAAAAATTTGATACCATAAAAAAATTTTTCTTAGTAAATCACATTTTCCGACCGATCGGTCCTATGGCAGCTATATGCTATAGTCATCCGACCTTGATCAATTTTTTAAAAAATTTGTATAATCATATAAAACTAATATCTACCAAGATTGGTGACGATACGATGGAAAACAAAAAATTTTCCTCACTAGAACTAGTGTTTTGACCGACCGTTCGTATGGCAGCTATATGCTATAGTCATCCGATTTTGATTAACTTTTTCCAGAATTGTATGGAAGCATATAAAACTAATATATACTAAGATTGGTGACGCTACGATGGAAAACAAAAAGTTTTTCTCACTAAGACTTATTTTCCGACCGATCGTTCCTATGGCAGCTATACGATATAGTCATACGATCCAGCAAAAAGAAGACTCTGTGCAAAATTTCAGCTCGATAGCTTCAAAACTGAGGGACTAGTTCGCGTAGAAACAGACAGACAGACAGACAGACGGACAGACGGACGGACGGACAGACGGAATTGAACTCAGCTCGTCGTCCTGATCAAGAATATATATAGTTTATGGGGTCAGAAATGAATATTTCTATGCGTTACAAACTTCTGGGCAAAATTAATATACACTTTTCAAGTGTATAAAAAGTCAACTTTGACGGGTTGTATCTTCCAAAATAAAAATCACTTATTATTAAGGGTTGCATATTTGAAATAGTTGAGCAATTTTTTATAATTTTCTATATAATTTTATTCAAAATTTCCTAAACGCTCATGAACTTATGATGAACCTATTTTAAGCTGAGATACTGTATTTTTCGTTTCAAAATTGGCTAAGTTTTACTGAAGAAATAGTGGTTTACTGCTCAAGCAACTTAAAAAAAATGTTATACACAAATTCTGGAAAAAAATTGATTTTCAATTTGGATCACAAATCTATCAGAATTAAAATTAGTTTCGGTTTGAAGCCTTTTTCGATAGTGGAACTATTTCTACTTTTAAAATTTTATTCTCGGAAATTGGAAATTGTCTTAATTCTTAAACGATCAAAAGTTTAAGACACAACAACAAAGTACTTGAAAAAAAAGGTTAGAATTTGAATATGCCCGGGAGTATGTAAACAGTTTGAGTCGAGTATGTGATAAAAGTGTAAAAAACATTTGTTTTATCCAGGGACCGTAACAGTTATAAGTTTTATCAAAAAAGTCATTATTTAACAGTTATATTTTGCGTTTTATAATATAACTTGGAAATAACAATTATTTTTGGATTTTTATTTTAAAACTCGGAAATAACAATTATTTTATGATTTTAATTTTATTACTCTGTTCATAACAGTTATTTTTGATTTTTATAAAAAAATTTTCATGATAACAGTTATTGATGATTTTTTTAAATAAAAGTCATCAATAAAAATTATTAAAAGACTTTTTTTTAAAATTATTCAAAAGACTTTTATTTTTTAAAGTCATAGCATAAAAGTCATTTGCATATATCGCAATGATAGAGCCATTGAGAACCAAATCGTAAACATATACTTGATCAACTCGGCAAGAGTAAACGACCCACTTCGTATTTGTTTTTAAGCCAATTGACATAGACATCGACTTAATGAAATATTGGGAAGAAAAAAAATTTGCTCTTTCCCATTTGTATCAACTGACAAAGGTTGTCAACAGCGTGCCCGCTACTCAAGTAAGTGTAGAGAGGATTTTCTGCACTAAAATTGGTATTGACACATTTGAGATATA
This sequence comes from Lordiphosa mommai, assembly GCA_018904225.1. Classification (NCBI taxonomy): domain Eukaryota; kingdom Metazoa; phylum Arthropoda; class Insecta; order Diptera; family Drosophilidae; genus Lordiphosa; species Lordiphosa mommai. The sequence continues at coordinate 17,592 of JAEIFT010000401.1, read as the reverse complement.
ATTTGTCTTCCGAATCCTTGCAAAGATTTTACTAATAAAATTAAATAATAAATAAAATTTTAATTTGATGTTACTCGAACTAGTCAAGCTGATTAAGATTATGTTTACAAGTTTTTCCTCAATGGCTTTATTATTGCGATATATGCAAATGACTTTTATGCTATGACTTTAAAAATAAAAGTCTTTGAATAATTTTTATTGATGACTTTTTTTTTTAAAAAAAATTTATAAAAAATTTATAAAAATCAAAAAATAACTGTTATGATCAGAGTAATAAACTAAAAATCCTTTCCCTGGTTTTATCTAAACAATTAAGACGTTAATTCAGAGAGGATCGCTGACCAGCTACTTAAGACTTTAGACAGAGCTATTGAATACCCTAATTTTCATACTTTAAGTAAAGCGATTATTGTCCTTTTTTTAAGGCCTGAACTCAGATGAGATTAAAAGTTAGATCGGCACGTTACTTAAATATGGATGAGTTAATATATATAAATGAGGAATCTATTCAATGAACTCTAAGGTTCATTATTGAATTGAATATAATAATTGAACTAGTTTTTCTATACATACACAATTAAGATTTGCTACAACTAAAATCTAGTAATTTATAGTTCAGTTTACACCTACTAAACAGCTCAGAGCAATTGCTCTACATAAGTCATATGGCCATATCACCTACAAAGCAACAACAACAAAAAAGAGCCACAACACCTACTTACTTCCCCCCCCCCTTCCCACTGGTGTGTAGCCTGGCGTCATTAACAAAGTGTTTTACATAAAATAGCATTTTTAACGCCATTTTGTTTTGGAACTGAGCCGCATTTGTTACAACATTCCACGTTTGTTGTTGCGCCTGTAAAAATGTAAAAATGCTTCCGACTTTTCAATTTCAATTATTCATACATTTTATGACCTTTTTCCTTTAGCTGGCAGGGCCCAGCCAGGTTTTTGGACTGAGCCGCGGCGCCTAGTTTTCAAATATTTAAGACTTGCATTATTTTTTTTTTTTTTTTTTTTTTTAGTTCTGGCTCATGCCTGCTGCACATAATTTGTATTAAGCCCTTCTTACTCTTCTTCTCCGCCTCCTTTGTATATATATATAAAATGCATGGGCTACGTGCCGAGTTTGGGCTGAAAAGTGGGCGGGTCTTAACTACCGCTGCTGGTCAGTGAGGAAGGCTTTATTGCCTGCGCTGCACGAAACGTGCATCAATTTAACTTTTTTTTCCCTATGCCCAGGCGAATTGAAAACAAAACAAAAAAAAAAAACAGCATAAAAAATGGGGGCCTGTTTCACACACACACAAGAAATTAGCTAAAGTTTATTTATAAATATGAAATTTCTCAAAAAACTAAAGGTTACTTGCTTTTTGCCTCCCGGAATATCTAATAATAGCAATAAATAAATAGCTGTATATTTAACTAGACCTCCCTCACCCCCACCCCCCCCACCATCATGCCATCGAGCCATAAAACAGGCCGGCAAAGACAATGGGCCAAGTCGAGATGGCCTCACCACTTTGTATACTAATTTGCTTTGGGTGGCTTTTACCTTTTTGCATACCAAAATGCTTTAGCAACATTTATGGCTTTAATAAACTTTTATGGGAATGTGGAAATGTCGCAGCAAAACTAAACTCGGTTTCCGTATTTTCTTTTTGCAGGCCAAAATGATTGAAAGCGGCGGACACGGCTGGATGGGCGCTGCTGCTGCGGCAACAGGCACATCTGTGGCGGGTAAGTGGATAGCAAACTATTTAGCCATTTTACAGCTAACAAATTTGCATATTAAAAAAAAAAAAAAAAAAAAAAAAAAAAACATTACCATTTCATTATCTGATGTTTGTTTTCCAATTTCGACTTTTTCCCTCCAGCAGACAGCTATCAATATCAGTTGCAATCCATGTGGCAAAAATGCTGGAATACCAACCAACAGAATTTGGTGCAACAGTTGCGCTTTCGTGAGCGCGGCCCCTTAAAATCCTGGCGTCCGGAAGCCATGGCCGAGGCCATATTTAGTGTACTGAAAGAGGGACTCTCATTATCACAGGCTGCTCGCAAATTTGATATACCCTATCCCACATTTGTACTATATGCGAATCGTGTGCATAATATGTTGGGACCATCGCTTGATGGTGGCACTGATCCCCGACCAAAGGCACGCGGCAGGCCACAACGCATTTTGCTGGGCATGTGGCCGGAAGAGCTGATACGTAGTGTGATCAAGGCTGTTGTCTTTCGGGATTATCGTGAGATCAAGGAGGATATGGGTGCGCATCAGTATGCCAATGGACAGGCGCATGGTGTAAGTATTTAATGATTATTTTTTTATAGACATAAGTATCAGCCTTTCCAAAAGTCTTACAAGTCGCAGATCTAAAGGTTGTTTATGCAAAGTATATGTGGGCGATACCGTGAAAAATTTACCTATCGGAATTTTTGGGTTGAGTTAATTTTTTGCAATTTTTGTTGAAAAATTTTATCAGGGTTTTCCCGAAATTACAGATTTAAAAAAATTTAAACAAAAATAAACAAGGCTGCAAACCGTTTACTCAAAAAAAGTGTTCGGTTCACAATATTAAGTTATTTTTTTAACGAAAAAATTCAAAATAAGAAAACAAGTTTATGAGAGCAATAGAAAGCCGTAAACAAATATCAAACATAAAATCTGTCTATGATCTATAATATTTCTTTGAAAATTGTCCAACGCAACATCTACAAATGACTTAAAATTTGGGAATGGTTTCAAAAACGGAGATTCAAATACTTTGAATACTTTCTGTTCCAGCAACCCAAGTATCAGTTGAACGAACATTTTCAACACTTAAGTTTGTTCCTTGTAATCTAAAAGCTAGTAGAAAAAAAACTTCTTCAGGAATATACATAATGCCTATTACCTTAAACTATTGTAGGTTGGCTTAGGTTAGATTGGGGTTTCGCCAAGCACACTTAAGCCATAATAATTTGGCCTCTTGTGATGTCGTATACTGTACATTTCTCCTACTCTTCAGTCCAAAATGTGAGACATTTAAGGGGGTCTTCTACCTTTGAAAATATTTTTTTTCGATTTTTTTGTTTTGCCTTATTATTACAGCTTGAACATTCCCCTTTCACTCACTTTAAACCATTTTCAAATATTCGAAATAGTTTAGCAGATATATCCATTTCAGTGGAGCAATGTTCTTGCTAACGTGAGTATTTTCAACGTTGCTCAAAACTTTAACTGCGTTTTTCTCTAAGCCACGTATTTTGACCATGGCTACCAGGCTGGTAGCCATGATTGGGCCAGTTTTACTGAACCGATTTTGATCAGCCATGTTGCAATCGAAGCAGAATTGATGTTATTCTGGCCCGTACCTCAATCATGAAGATAAAAAATTTTTTCCAATTTTTTTTTACATTAAACAACAAAAAAAAAGTCGAAAATCAAATTTTTTTTTTAAATGTTGTAAATTTTAGAAAATATTTTTTTTTTTATGATTGAGGTACGGGTCAGAATTACATCAATTCTCATCATAACCTCATTTACCGTTTTCAATTCCAATAACCTGGAGTCCCGGAATCATGGCCACCACCTCTAGACCTTTTTTTTGAGGCCTTAATTGGCAGGCCGATAACTTTTGAACAGCCCTCGAATTCCAACATTTTTTTTTTATTTTACTATTTAATTAATTAATAATACAAAACAAAAAACCAAATTGAAAAAACTCTTATGGTTTTCCCTCCAGAATTTTTTTAAAAAAACACTCATAAAACACTCGCCAAAGGTAGAATACCCCCTTAAATCGATATATAGGCTTAGTCTGAGCTATATCGGACACTTCCATTAGAAATTGAGCGCCGATATAATTCTCCGTTGACTCAGGGCAGGCCAGGGCAGGGCAACAAGTGGGAGACGGACTTTTTTTCTTCCTCTTAAGCCCTTGTGCCGCCCATTGGGGTTTGCCAAAACTGCAAAGGTCTGTTTGTCTGCCTTTTCTGGTTTGCTTTAAGCTCGAAGATATTTCATTAAATGAGCCTTCACGTTGCCATAGGCATACCTACGTTCCTCCTATCGGGAAGAACCTCGCAGTTGCCCTCGATGTCCGTTGTGGTCTGGTCTGTGCTCTGACAACTTATAGACATTTTGTTGCAATCGTTTACTGATATCGAATTGCAGGATATTGAGCCAAGCGACTTCATTGCAACATAACAACAACTAAGGTTCAACAACTTGGAGGTTTGGAGCCTTGTTATACCCTTGCAGAGGGTATATTAAAATTGTCAAGATGTTTGTAACGCAGTGAAGGAAGCATTTCCGACCACGTAAAGTATATATATAACTTGATCAGCATGACGAGCTGAGTTCATTTCCGTGATCTGCGCAGATGCGTAGCCGATGTTAGCTTTCTATTTTTTATACCCGTTACTCGTAGAGTAAAAAGGGTATACTAAGTTCGTGCGGGAATGTATGTAACAGGCAGAAGGAAGCATCTCCGACCCATAAAGTATATATATTCTTGATCAGCATCAATAGCCGAGACGATAAACACATGTCCGTCTGTCCGTCTGTCTGTCTGTCTGCCTGTCTGTCCGTCTGTATGAACACCTAGATCTCAGGAACTATAAGAGCTAGAGCTACCTTTTTCAGTGTAGACTTGTATCTTCTGCACGCAGATCAAGTTTATTTCAAATTTTTGCCACGCCCCCTCCCGCCCCCGCAATATGAAAAAACCTCATATCTCCCACAATTTTGAAAATAGATAGTTCGAACCTTCTAGACATATATTTTAATCATCATTACCTATCGATCCGCCATACATCATTTTTCGATCAGATGAACGATAGAAAAGTTGCTGCCCCCGCAATTTGAACGAGAGCGTAAGTTAGAGTCGGCCCTGCTCGACTTCGATATACCCGTTACTCACGATATAAAACATGTCCTAATTGTGGGAGAAATGAATTTCTTTCCAATTTGCGGGGGAGGCAACTCTACTATAGCTCATCTGATCGGAAATGATGTATGGCTGATCGACTAGGTAATAATTATTAAAATATATGTCTAGAGGGTTCAAACAACTATTTTTAAGATTGTAGAGAGAGTGAGGTATTTTTAAATTGCGGGGGCGTGAACTTTTCTATCGTTCATCTGATCAGGAAACGATGTATGGCGGATCGATAGGTAGTATGATTAAAATATATGTCTAGAGGGTTCGAATTATCTATTTTCAAAATTGTGGGAGATATGAGGTTTTTTTCAAATTGCGGGGGCGGGAGGGGGCGTGGCAAAAATTTGAAACAAACTTGATCTGCCTGCAAACAATACAAGTCTATACTGAAAATTTGGAGCTCTAGCTCTTATAGTCTCTGAGATCTAGGTGTTCATAGGGACAGACTGACGGACGGACAGACGGACATTTCTATATCGACTCGGCTATTGGTGCTGATCAAGAATATATATACTTTATGGGGTCGGAGATGCTTCCTTCTGCCTGTTACATACATTTGCACGAACTTAGTATACCCTTTTTACTCTACGAGTAACGGGTATAAAAATACCTCATATCTCCCACAATTTGGGCAAACTTACCCTGAGTAACGGGTATATCGAAGTCGAGCAGGGCCGACTTCAACTTAGGGCTTGTTTTTTTAAAAATTTGTGGCCTCTTCGCGCCCATTTAACATAAATTTTTATTCATTTGATACAAATTTTTATTACATTTACCATAAAAATAATTCTTTAAGGGGGCTGTGTGATTTTCTTCTATTGCACGAAAATGTTCACAAAACGAATTCTGCTTTAGATATGCAAGTGACCTGTGGATTAAATTAAGAAATTCCTAGTAGCACTAGGAATAGAAATAAAATAAATCTAAATCTCTCTGAATATAGTGTGACCATGAAACCTGCATAAAATACGGCTACTTTACTGTCTAAAGTTCTACAATTAGCACTATCCCTAGCTTTAGATCTTCCGACGCATTAAGAACTTGACCCTTACCTGCCCTACATATTTTACCCTTCTTTAACCTAACCATTTTTTTCCCTACTTTTCTTGGTCTATCTTTTTACAGTCTCACTTTGGCGCTGGTTCTAATTCGGCCGCAGCTGCCAATGGCTATCACAATGCTGCAGCCAAAATGGCTGCACAGAATGCTGCTTTGGCCCCACCAGATTCGGGTAGTCCCTTGAGCTCCATGACCGAATCCCTGCGTCGTCAGATACTTTCGCAACAGCAGCAACAGTCACCACATGGCCAGTCCATGAACATGTACAAGTCGCCAGCCTATTTACAGCGCTCGGAAATTGAGGATCAGGTATCGGCAGCAGCAGCTGTGGCGGCGGCCAAACATCAGCAGGGCGAGCGACGCGGTTCGGAGAATTTGCCCGATCTGAGCGCTTTGGGTTTGATGGGTTTGCCGGGTTTGAATGTGATGCCCACCCAACCGGGACATCAGCGAAGCGGTGCCACTGGCGGCGTTGGCGCTGTGGGTGGGGCAGGTGGTGCAGTGCATCCCAGTGCGGCCAGCTATGCGCGAGAGTTGTCCAGGGAGCGTGAAATGTCCCGAGATCGTGAACTGAAAGAGGCTATGCAGGCACGCCAATATGGTAATCAGTCACGCGGTTCCAACTCATCGGTGGGTGGTAGCAAAGCGGTGGGTTCGGGTCGGCCCGGTGCGGCCTCGCCCTACTCCTCGCACTATGCCACCAAACATGCCAAGGAGCATCCAAATTATGCCTATAACAAACGCTTTTTGGAAAGTTTGCCCGCTGGCATTGATTTCGAGGCCATTGCCAATGGTTTGTTGCAGAAATCGGTGAACAAAAGTCCGCGTTTTGAGGATTTCTTTCCTGGTCAGGATATGAGTGAATTGTTTGCCAATTCGGATGCTGGGGCAGCGGCTGCAGCGGCAGCAGCAGCTGCGGCCTATGCACCAGCTGGTGTTAGAGAATCGCCCCTAATGAAAATCAAATTGGAGCAGCAACAGGCCACCGAGCTGCCGCATGAGGATTAAATCCAGCTGGAGAGAGAGAGAGAGAGAGAGAGTTTGGGTTCTTGTGAAGAACCTAACGGTAAATACGTTTTTGGACTGCTATTTTAACCCCAACGTTTTTTAGTGTTAGCCTTTTTAGATGTGTTTAGGTGCTTAGTTCAAGTTGCTAAACTGGTTTTTATGCCTAGGCTAGGATTAGTTCTTAAAAAGAGAGAAAGTGAGAGGGTATTAAAGTATTACAAGTAGGCTTAATAGACATCTTCCCCACACACACACACACACACACACCCACATGCATACTTCGAAACTTTCCTGTAAGGATAGGATCTCGTCTAATTCGTTTACTATTTATTTGTTTGAATGCCTTTTTTTTGCCAAAATGTCGTAAGCAAAATGAAAATTTACCATTAGAGAGAGACTTGTGCATTTCTTAAATGTAGTTTTAACCTTAGTTAAACTCACACACACACACATATGCATTCACTTCGCATCACACTTAATGTTCTAGTTCTAGTAATTAAAACTATTATAAACCCACAATTTATCTACATAAACAATAAATATATATATAAACATACATACATACATACATGCATAAATTAATTGTATTTCCAAATGTAATTGTAAATAATGTACAAATTTCCATAGCTTTAGGCTACGACTTAATATTAGATTTTCACTTCGCACAACAACAACAACAACAACAACTTCTATTGTAATATCGTAAATTAATAAAGCAAATAATGCAAATGCTTTTGCATATAATATTATATTTGTGCTAATTTTATGTACACACAGACACCAAGTTCCAGTGAGCACCCCCCTACACACATACCCACACACACACACACACATATATATTTAAATAAATATAATGCATATGTATTTGTATGTTCTTTGTGAGTGAATAATCCATGAGAATAATGCAAAAGTAATAAAAAAAAATCACATTTTTGATTTTAGTTTAAAAAAAAAAAAAAAAACCTAAATTATACAATAAACTGAAAAATAAAAGTGAAACAATTAAATGTAAAAAAAAAATTTATTCAAATTGTGTTTCTTTTTCTTGGGCGGCTTAAAGGGTAGAGTGATCAAGGGTCTACCATAAAGTAAGACCAAAAGTAATTTTCAAGCAAAACACAGGCCACAAAATCAAGGTAGGTAATCACCTGAATTGCTTTTTACAGAATCTCTAAGCTAAAGAAATCTTCAAACTATGTACTTGTACTTGAAGTGGATAAAGCCCCTACACTTGAGCGCCAAGGACCTCAACGCTGCACTGAAGAGCTTGTATTTGATACTAGTTGGAACATCCTCCTTGCCAAGCAAATTCCCCCAGGTACAATTGATTGAAATATTGGAGTCTGAAGCTTTATCTTTAGATGCAGATTGAACTTGGGGTTGAGGTTGAAGTGTACTCCTAGATATTTGAAACTTTTAACTTTCCCCAAGTATAAACTGAGACTTCTCCATATTTATTGTGAGGTTGTAGGTAAATATATTATATATAGCCGTACAGTGGCTCGTTTTCGAAAAATAGGTGGCAAAAATCTGTAACTTCTAAACCATACTTAATATCAATTTAATATTTTAAAGGGCACATCACAGAAAGTATGTTAAAATATTGGTAATGCCACACTCAGAAAAAAAAATCAAGAATTAAACAGGGGAAGTCAAAAAACAAAATTCTCATGTGAAGTTCGAATTTTGATTAAAAAGTCCATTTAAATTGAAATAAAAATGTATTTTTTATGTTGTACAATTTCAGATTGATTAATGTGTAATTCAAGAAAAAAAAGTAAGAAAAGTCGGTCAAGCCCGACTGTAATATACTCTGTACCTTTTTGTATGTAACTTATAACTTTAAAGTGTGAGTTTTTTCAAAATCTGGGGGTGGCAACTCTTTCTACTATCGTTCATCTGGTTGAAAAACGATGTATGGGGCTCGATAAGTAATGATGAGTAAATTACCCTAGTACATAACTCGTAAAATTATAAAATTTGTATATAATTTCCTATTAACATAAACGTATCTATATTAGTTCGGGGAATCACGCTTGATTTCTGATCGCAGGCCATCTCAATTACATCGCTCCTCTCATAGCAAGGTCAATTGGGAAATTACCGTTAAAGATTGCCTTCTCGCTCTCTTTTCTCGTAAGTTGTGTGGTGGTGTTGTTGTTGACGTTGGTTTTTATTTTCTTTTACGTATGGCTCTAATATCGTTCATCTGATCTAAAAACGATGTATGGCGTCGATTCAAAATAAGTAGTAGAATATATGTCTAGAATGTTCGAACTATTATCTTGAAAATTGTGGGAGTTATTTCGTTTTTTTAAATTTGCGGGGAGGCAGGGGGTGCAAAACAACTAAACTTGACCTCGTATAAGAAATATAGTCCATACACCTCAAACCTCTATCTTACCATCTCTGAGATCTCTTCGTTCATACGGACAGACGGACAGACAGACGGACAGACGGACATGGCTATATCGACTCGGCTGTTGATGCTGATCAAGAATATATATCTTTATAGGGTCGGAGATGCCTCCTTCACTGGCTGTTACATACATCGTGACAAACCCAATATACCCTCTGCAACAGGGTATAAAAAGAACAAAACTTTTTTCAAACTTTAAGGACAAAACGGTATTAATTCAATCACGGACATACTTAAATTTAGAATTACATATTTTTCTGGGTGCACGCTCCTAAAAACAATTACGTTTTAGACGTTAAAATTTTTTTTGACTCAATCAACTGATTTTTTAAGAACATAAATTGTATTTAATAATGAAAAACTTACGGGTAATTTGTATACTCTGTACCGAAGGTACACAGAGTATATTGGGTTTGTGCAAATGTATGTAACAGCCAGAAGGAAGCATCTCCGACCCTCTAAAGTATATATATTCTTGATCAGCATCAACAGCCGAGTCGGGTCCGTCTGTCTGTCCGTCTGTCTGTTCGTCTGTCCGTATGAACGAAGAGATCTCAGAGATGGTAAGAGATAGAGGTTTGAGGTGTATGGAACATATATTTCTTATACTTGCAGGCAGATCAAGTTTAGTTTTGATTTTTGCCACGCCCCCTGCCTCCCCCTCAAATTGAAAAAAACTTAATATCTTTCACAATTTTGGAGTTAGGTTGTTCGAACCTTCTAGACATATATTCTACTCATCATTTCTTATCAAGCTCCCATACTTCGTTTTCCGATCAGATGAACAATAGTGGCGCTATATCTAAAAAAAAATTTAATGCAACGACAACAACAACACCAACACCTCAGCGATTGGTAGAACTTACGAGAAAGAGAGAGCGAGAGGGCAAAGGCTTACTAGTAATTTCCCAATTGGAATTGGCTTGACGGCATTAGCTAACTGGACTGCGCCGCTTTCAGTTTTCCCCCTCCCTTCTTTCCAATAGATATTTGTGTAAGGAGGCAAAGACCAAGTATGAGAGGAGCGATGCAATTGAGATGGCCTGCGGTCAGAAATCACGCGTAATTCCCGCGTGACAAATATAGATACGTTTATGTTAATTGGAAATTATATACAAATTATATAATTTTACGAGTTATGTACTAGGGTAATTCTACTCATCATTACTTATCGAGCCCCCATACTTTGTTTTTCAACCAGATGAACGATAGTTGAAAGAGTTGCCACCCCCAGATTTTGGAAAACCCTCACACTTTAAAGTTATCAGTTACATACAAACAGATACAGAGTATATTACAGACTTTCTTACTTGTTCTAGTACTTTTTATCTTCATTTTAATTGGTGGCATGAAATGTGACATTCCTCTGATTAACCATGAATCGTGCATGATACAGGGCCACTTCCGTTGTGGCCTGCGCATCATGATAGTTGACATCTAAATCGGTTATAATTTCTATATCAAATATACGATTCAATGTTATATGACTACACAAGTGGCTTAGGTTCTTGCCACTTAGATTTTCGTTCATATGCTCAATAATTCTCATTGCAATTCGAGTTGTCCAATTATTTGTGATCTTTTTGAATGGTTCGTAGGTGCAAAAGTGCTCAGGAATATCGGCATCTGTACAGTATCGTTGCTCGTACACGGGATAAAATAGTGATTGACATTTCGGTCATTGGCATTGGTTAAAGTTGGGTTACCACCCAGTTCAATGAATTATGCAGATCATAGTTGAAGATCAAGCGATTTTGATTATCCGTCATAGCCTTTACAAAATCCGGATATTGAGCACGGAACCAAGGTGGTAGATAAATGAACATCATGGGTAAACGCTCCTCCAAAAAGGCGCTGGTTAAAAGGGGTTAAATTTGCATATCTTGCTCCTTTATCGGTTAGAAATATAACAATATTTTGCTCATAAACGACTTCCACCTCCAGGTCCAACAAAGATTGTAGCATAAAATTGTCCATTTTTAAAGGCATAGCAAAGACATCGAGGGTGAAGCTGTTTGACCAAAAATGACCCCGTATGAGACTAGGAAGTAGCGTTTGACGAAGTCCATGCAGAAGTCATAGACCTAGCTGCTTATTATAAGCCGGCCAATGCAATAGTCTTAGGTAATAATGGTTTCTTCACAAATCCCGTCTTCAAATAGTTAAAGGTGTTCATCCATGGCTTATCCACTCCATTGGCAGTCAGATATGCTGCATTCTTAAAGTATTTCCAGATAAAGGGAATTCGATCCAAGCAGCCTTTCTCTGCATTAAAACAGATATGCATCTCAACAGTTGCTGGAGTGTATCCAGGAGAAGTTATATGCAATAACAAACAATTTTCGAAAATCATATACTCAAATACCTAAATAACACTAGTTTACAGCGAAAAAGACCCATTGAAGCCATTATTTTTTAATTATGTATTTTGGAATGCTGAACTCAAAAATGAATTTCAAAAAATTTTGTATGGATACGTTTTTGAGTTAGAATTTTTTTTTAAATTTTTTGGTAGGTACCCATACCTTTTAAGTCATATCTCGAGATACAAGCATTAGATGAAGTCAAGCAGTTAATCAAAGGTTATGCAATTCCCAATAATCTAGTCAAAGAACATTTTCCAATCGGTTTGGAAGTTTAAAAGTAAGAAGCAAAAATATTTCGAAAAAAATGATTTTTTTCTCAAAAACGTGAAAAATTTGATTTTCTAAAATCTGTAAATGGTTGAAAATAAAAATCAAAAAATTATTTTTTCTTTTATTCATACAAATTGCCTTATAACGAAGAATATAAGGCGTTGATGACGAAAATCTGTGGATAAATAGCGAAGTTGTAAGCAATTGTGCGAAACAACTAGGGGTCAAATTTGACTATTTTATGTGATCATTAAAAAAATTTTTTTATTGCTTTGCTTTTTGCTTAATGTAAGAGTTCCAATAGAAGCCAAATCACAGAAAAAAATTAACAGCAAGACCAAAAACGAAGAAAAATAAAAACATTTTCTAATAAATACATAAAACAATTAATTTTGACTGTTGGTACTTATACTCAATTGCTCACAGCTCCTTTATTTATCCATATATATTCTTTACCAATGCCTTATTTTCTTTATAGAAGTGCTATTCGTAAGAACAAAAAAAAAAACAATTTATTTTTATCAGTTTCAACCTTTTACAGATTTTAGGAAAACAAAATTTGTACGTTTTTGAGAAAAATCGATTTTTTCGAAATATTTTTGCTTGTAGCATTTTAACTACTAAGCCGATTGGAAAATGATCTTCAACTAGATTATTGAAAATTGCATACCCTTTAGATTAATAAATTGCTTGACGACATCTAAAGTTTTAATCTCGAGATAGTCATAAAATGTAAGGTACCTACCGAAAAAACTGAAAAAAATTCTAACTCAAAATCGTATCCATACAAAATTTTTTGATTTTAATTTTTGAGCTCAGCATTCCAAAGTACATCATAAAAAAATAGCAGCTTCAATGGGTCTTTACTTTTTTTTTTATTTTTGTAAACTAGTGTAATTAATCGGAAGTCGCAAAATAAGGATTTGCTCATCAAACCCTTAAATATCTTCATAAAGGCATGTTAGATCTATTCCAGAATGGAAAGCTGTATATTTACCAGATATAATAGTATAGAATAGAAATAAAAACATTGTTAAATTCTTTCACAAAAATGTAATTCCATTAAGGAGGTCTTCAACCTTAGAAAAAACTTTTTTTTTTTGAAATTCCCTTTCTTCCACTTTAGTAGAGCAATGTTTATGCTTAATGGAGTATTTCATACGTTGCTCAACGAAAAATATACTCACTTTAGCAAGAACATTGCTCCACTAAAATGGCTATATCTGCTAAAAAAAAAAGGAAGTTGAATCAAACGGTTTCTCTTTTTTTTAAGAAGGTAGATGCCTGCTGGTATCCCAATTTAGCCCACGAAAAGCAAAGATGAGGAACTGCTTCAGAACTAATAATTTAAGTGAATATGGACATCTTTATCATGATCTTTAACTGTAGAATCTAGATGCTGTTCATTAACTCATTGAAATAATGTGCTATCTCATTTGAGGATCTTCTCAAATCTGTGATTTGAAATAATTTTGTGAACCAACTTATACCTCTAGCCCAGTGATAAGCACTCCAGTGGCGCTTTATTGTTGTAGTTTTTGTATCTTTCATCTGTCCCTATTTCGCTAAATCATAAAAAAGAAGGTTTAATAAGTTCCGAGTATAGTTTTTAGAGTTTTTTTAAACAAGGATAATTATTTTCCTTAATTATTCATATTTATAAACATAGCTTACTTTGAAGGAAAAAAAGCATGATTTTTTATTTGTGCATAAACGTAGTATATAATGACTTGTATTCGACTATAATGACTTCTTAAGAACAATTAATATGTATAGAAAGTTGCTTAACCCTTAAGACAGGCTTACTAAACGTTGCCTTGAATTCGGAGAGCTGAAGAAATCTAGAGTTATAGGTCTTATTTATAATTTAGTTGCGTATCTTCCATAACAATTTCAGATTCCTAAAACTAAGTGACAAGAGCCAACAAAACCCAAATGCCATTCCAGTTCTTTCACAGCTCAAATGCCCAAACCCAAAGACATAATTTACAAAATTAAGCCAAAACCAAACAAACAGCCAACAAGTAACCCCAAACACCACTCATTCACACATACACACACACACACCACTCTCTCAAGGTCAAGGGGCCAGTGAAAGCGACGTCAAATCTGTAATTGTTGTTGTTGTTGTTGTTGTTGAAAGAAAACAATTACTTTGGCACTTAACAGCTTAACACATCACTTTACACTTTACACTTGATGCAAAACTCGGTCTAGTCTCGGTCTCGGCTCGCTGTCGGAGTCCTTTAGTCCTTTCAACATCCTTAACTGCAAACTGCAGCCGCTTAACCCAGCCAAGGCTCAAGTATGGGGCAAAGCCAAAACACAGTCGGAGGACAAACGTATAACTGTAATGCTCAAGGTCATCAAAAGGAGTTGGCCACCCCTTGGCAGATGCAGGAAGCCAACCGCTTGCCCAGCCATGAATGGCAAGCAGGCTTTCATCTTGCGAGACAGAGACGCCACCCCCAAAAAACATGGCATAGCCAGAGCCCGTGCCGTGGCAGAGCCAGAGCCAGGCAAAAGGGTCGAGTCTCGGTCAGCCTTGAATTGCGACCCACAAACAACTTTGAGAGAGCTTTGGCTGCCTTTCGTCCTTGGCAGCTATGCGGCTGTGGTTGCCTCTGCTGTCTGTCTTCCTGCTGCTGCTTCTCCTTCCTTCCTTCCTTCCTTGCGTTTCCTCCACCCTCCCTCCCCCCTCCCTTCAGCCAGTGGGTGTCTGAAGTTAAGCATTTGCGGCTGCTTGTAGCCCAAAATCCTGGCTCGACTCAGTTGGTTGGCTGCTGCCTCATTCAGACAACAACTCTGCCGTTAGCCATCTTGACAAGTGGCTTGGCGCTGGCTTTTAGACTTTGCCATCTTAACCCATTAGTAGCTTGGGGGGTTGTTTTTTGATTTAGTATAATAAGAATAAACTGAAGTGATTTAAGCAAAACAATTTTGGATGCAAATATATGGCAGGGATAAGATCATCATTTTAGATTTCTTTTCAAATTTGACAAAGTCATGGTATACTTAATAGAGTTCTGAATAGAGTTCCAAATTCGAGCTTTTCTCAATTATTTATTAATTTGAAATAATTATAAATTTAAACGAAGGCAAAGCTAACTTCGACAGTGCCGAAGTTTTAATACTGAAAAACTTTACTCCAACTGATTTAACCAGTAATATATATATAGATATAGATATCAGATATTAAAAAAATTTTAAATCATTGATAATAACAATAGGATACCATAAAAAAACTTTTCTTAGTAAAACACATTTTCCGACCGATCGGTCCTATGGCAGCTATATGCTATAGTCATCTGATTTTTATAAATTTTTTAAAAAATTTGTAAAAGCATATAAAACTTATATCTACCAAGATGGGTGATGATACGATGGAAAACAAAAAGTTTTTCTCACTAGAACTTGTTTTTTGACCGACCGTTTCTATGGCAGCTATATGCTATAGTGATCCGATTTTGATACATTTTTCCAGAATTATGTAAAATCATATAAAAACTGTCATATACCAAGATTAGTGACGCTACGATGGAAAACAAAAAGTTTTTCTCACTAAAACTTATTTTCCGACCGATCGTTCCTATGGCAGCTATATGCTATAGTCATCCGATTTTGATAAATTTTTTCGAAATTGTGTGGAAGCATATAAAACTGATATATACTACGATTGGTGATGCTACGATGAAAAACAAAAAAGTTTTTCCCACTAGAACTAATTTTTTGACCGACCCTATATATGGCAGCTATATGATATAGTCATCCGATTTTGATACATTTTTTTCAGAATTATGTGAAAGCATATAAAACTAACATATACCAAGATTAGTGACGCTACGATGGAAAACAAAAAAGTTTTTCAAACTAGAACTAGTTCTTAGACCGATCGTTCCTATGGCAGCTATATGATATAGTCATCCGATCCGGCCGGTTCCGACATATTAGTTGCGTGCAGTAAAAAGAAGACTCTATGCAAAATTTCAGCTCGATAGCTTTAAAACTGAGAGACTAGTTCGCGTAGAAACAGACAGACGGACGGACGGACAGACGGAATTGAACTCAGCTCGTCGTCCTGATCAAGAATATATATAGTTTATGTGGTCGGAAATGAATATTTCTATGCGTTACAAACTTCTGGGGCAAAATTAATATACACTTTTCAAGTGTATAAAAATAAATAATAAAAGGCAAAGCTAACTTCGACTGTGCCGAAGTTTTAATACACTTGAAAAACTTTACTCCAACTGATTTAACTAGAAAAAATATATATAGAATACAGATATCAGATATTTAAAATTTTTAAATCATTGATAATAAAAATTTGATACCATAAAAAAAAACTTTTCTTAGTAAAACACATTTTCCGACCGATCGGTCCTATGGCAGCTATATGCTATAGCCATCCGATTTTGATACATTTTTTCAAAATTATGTGAAAGCATATAAAACTAATATATACCAAGATTGGGGACGCTACGATAAGAAACAAAAAAGTTTTTTCTCACTAAAGTAGTTTTTGACCGACCGTTTATATGGCAGCTATAGTAATCCGATTTTGATAAATTTTTCTAAATTGTGTGGAAACATATAAATCAAATATATACTACGATTCGAGACGCTACGATGGAAATCAAAAATTTTTTTTTCACAAAGACTTATTTTTCGACCGATCGTTCCTATGGCAGCTATATGCTATAGTGATCCGATTTTGATACATTTTTCCAGAATTATGTGGAAGCATATAAAACTAACATATACCAAGATTAGTGACGCTACAATGGAAAACAAAAAAGTTTTTCTAACTAGAACTAGTTCTTAGACCGATCGTTCCTATGGCAGCTATATGATATAGTCATCCGATCCGGTCGGTTCCGACATATTAGTTGCGTGCAGTAAAAAGAAGACTCTGTGCAAAATTTCAGCTCAATAGCTTTAAACTGAGAGACTAGTTCGCGTAGAAACAGACAGACGGACAGACAGACGGACAGACGGACGGACGGACAGACGGAAATGAACTCGGCTCGTCGTCCTGATCAAGAATATATATGGTTTATGTGGTCGGAAATGAATATTTCTATGCGTTACAAACTTCTGGGCAAAATTAATATACACTTTTCAAGTGTATAAAAACGAAATTGTACCGATATTAGCGTTTCGGTATGGCTCCGGTTTTTCGGTTCCTGTTATAACGGTGTTTGGTTCTCACGAAAATTTTGTATATCGGTTCCTGTTTCGATACCAGGAACTGGCTTTAAACGGTTTATTTCAGTAAACGGTTCCGGTATTCTTCCCTGGTAGTGGGTATATAGGGTATAGAGTGTTCACATAGAGGTACCACCTGAGCAAATGGTAAATGTTGCATTGCTAGTGTTGTTGATTTGCTTCTTGTTAATCTTATTTTTGTTACCTCAAAAACCTCTCTGAGTACTCGTACACTGAATAAATTGGGTTTACGGCCGGTTTTGGTATATTCTTGCTTCCTTCCAAGTTAATCCATTCAGCCATCATCTTAAGCTTTAAATTTAAACTCAAC